>JAQZBX010011602.1:24241-42554 GCA_029593785.1 Cabassous unicinctus | reverse complement strand
GGGGGGGGGGGGGGGGGCGTGATCCCCTTTGATTGCATTAAATTCCATTGAGAGGACTTTGATTAGATTACCTGTTAAAGATTGTTTTGAGGGCTGTTTGTTTGTTTTGAAGGCCTTTTGATTTGACCAAATCATTAAGGTGTGACTCAGGTTGAGTTCCTGCCCCTTTGGTGGGTCTGATATAAACAGACACTCACACAGACAGACAGACACATGGAAGAGAGAGCTCTGTCATTTTTTATCTTGCCATGTGACAGAAAGGAGAATGTGCATTTGTCTGATAGCTTACAGCTGACCTTGGGAAGAGACCAAAACAGCTGGTGACTAATATAGAAGGTCCAGAAAGAAACAAGCCCTATGTCAGAAGAGAGAGGACTACAGAATCACTTAAGCATGAAGCCTCTAGAAGCTGGGGCCACGGAGCCTCAGAAGGAAAAAGAGGAAGCCCAGAGGGTAAGGCAGAGACCAGCCAGAGATGGAGACGTCTTGCTTTGACCTGTGACAACTGACTTTGGTGAGAAAGCAGCCTTGGATTGGACTCTTTAGGGCCTTGTAACTGTAAGCTTTCACCCCAAATAAATACCCTTTATAAAAGCCAACAGATTTCTGGTACTTTGCATTAGCAGCCCTTTGGCTGACTAATACAAGCAACATTTTGGCACAGGACGTTTCAGTGCCTGTTGTAGTTTTACAATGTGCCCTTAATTGCAGAGTATCAATACTCTTTTACTGGTGCTCTGGATGAAAGAGACACCACTCTCTTTACTTCATGAAACTTGAAATATTCCCTTCTTAATGCACTTAAAACATCTGGCTTCTCATCCAGGATCAATAAATTAGGCCTTCTTTCCAAAATTATTTTAAAAATAAGTCATACTTTATCTGAAGCACATTAGGTAATATAATACATATAATATAGGTTAGCAGTATTTATTGATCATCTTTAAACATTGGATTACTAACACATTTTGGCCACAAGATTTAATGATGTCATAGAATTAGAGCCCAAGAATTGATGGTAATCAATTTCTTCAGAGTTATCTGACTTGCATATCATATAAAATGATGATAAAACCAACAATAATACATTTCTAGTAACCATAATTTTTACCAGTTTTACTTCATGAACCTCAAATAGTTTCGTTTTCTTAATAAAATAAGCACTAAAATGAAAATCATGGAAAATAAAGAGGGCTGAATCTCCCTAAGTGATGGAGCACTCAAGCATTTTTTTACATTTTTTAGTCAGACACAAACAAAACAAAAACAAAAAACAAATAAACAAAAAAACCCTGTCCACCCAGGAGCTAATCCATTTTCCACACTCATTATCATTCAGATGAGTCTTTTGTAAGACAAAGATGTCGGCATAGCTTTTTTCAGTGTCTGAGAACGCCTTTCTTGTTTGGATTGTACAAATAAAGAGGACCCTCTGGATCTAATTAAGAGATTTTCACCTGCCATCATTCATTCATTCAGTTCACAAACTTTTCTGGAACATGTGCTATGTGCAACACACAATGTTAAATACTGTAATACCCCGAGAGTTATGCCACCACGGGCCAATCATAAAACCACACTTTTAATTAATCTTGTGATTTTTAATTCTTTCTTTCTTTCATTCAACAAATCCTTATTAACTATATGCCAAGTGCCGTGCTAGGCCCTGGGGCTGCCAACATAAAGTTACAATTTCGGCTTTCACTTGCTCTTCAATGGGGGGAGATGCTGCACAAGTAATTGTTGGGCATTTGAGGTCCCACCATAAAGGTTGGTGGAGGTGTAATAGAGCGTGTGTGTGTGTGTGTGTGTGTGTGTTACTAGAAGAGAGTAGTAGGAGAAGAGTCAAAGAAGGTCTCCCTGAAGAGTTGACACTTGAGTCGAGTCTTAAAGGACAAATGAGAGTTTCCCAGGGGAGGTAGAGGAGGATATTCCAGGCACAGCGAAAAGCCTTGGGAAAGGAAGTTGTGGGAAGGCAGGTCATGTTTGGGGAACCACAGTGTGGCGGGGAGGATGTGGGATACCTAGACATGAATTTGGAGAGACAGAAATGGCTTCTCCCTAGGTCCAGGATTTCTCCCTGATCTGTGGAGATTCTGACTTTACATGCAAGTAAGTAGTCTTTGCTGCCCAAGTTAGAGACAGGGGGACCCAGGGAAAATAAATTCAGCAGGGCTGCATTGGGGTGAAAGCTTGGTAATAATAAAAAGTAAAACCCTATCTTTTTATTCTTTCACACATGTTATTACTAATCTTCACCACAACACCTCAAAGTGGTCTTATTATACCCATTTTTCATATGGGAACTCTAAGGCTCTGAGAGATGAGGTAACTTGTCCAGTGCCTCTCTGCTTTTCAGCAATAGAGCTAGGACCCACTCCTGTTGAGTTCACTAGACACTATCCTTCAGGGAAGGCCTACTGAGAGCTACTGCAGGGGGAACTAGAAGGCATCTGACCTCCAGCCAAGGTTTACAAGCTACTGCCCGGAAAAGGAAAGGCCAGAATGCAGCTGTGACCTCAGGAATTATTTCAATGTGTCAGAAGTCCTTATTTTCTTAATTTTAATTTTACTTCATTTGGGAGATGGGTATGTGGGTGTGTAAGAAGCAGTTTGGGCATGAAGGGGATAAAGTAAACACTGGGCCCTCTTTCCTCTCCAATGCTCCTGGCAAGCAACCAGCTGGCTCGATAATTTAACCCTTTGTTCACTGTGTCAAGAACAAAGTACATTTTGCTTAGTGCAGTCTGCCCGATTGCAGTTATCTAATGGGGAAAAAAAACTGTATGGGCATAATACTGGTGAAAACATTTTCCTTGATCTATTGCCATGAAAAAATGTGCATGGAAAGGAATATGTGACCAAGAAAATATGACGTCAAAATTTGAAACACATTGCTAAGGTAGTGTTCTTCGCTGGGAAACCTGAATGTCAGACGACATTGGAATAGTTTATGTGGCAGTCCAGTTGAGGCTCTGTGATTCCCTGTGCCTTGTAATCTTGAAGCCACCCAGCACACCATAATACACGGGGGAACAATGCCTCCAGAGGCCCATGTGAACCCTACGCCCAGCATCTCATCTATTATCCCAGTAGCCTATTCTAGAAACCATCTTTCGGGTGTGTCTTTTCATTTGTTTCTTTTGCCCCACATGCTGAGAGTGATGACAAGGGTCATTTCTAGTTAATGTTGTGGACAGTGCACTCAAAGTGACCTTTCCAACTGAGAAGCCCCCATTCACACTCTGGATTTTTAAACAGTTTTCTCAAAAGAAGAGGGCGTATTTCCTTAAAGGGTACACTTTTGAATTTTAGACTTAGGTGCCTGTGGCTCTCTGAGTCTTGTCTCTTTTCATCAGAAACAAATATTTTACAGGGGCAAAGGGGGGTCATTTCCAGCAGAGTGGAATATATAATTAACCTTTTAATAGAAAACTCTGCAGCAAATAAGCAAACCACTTGGTGTGGTCTCTTCTACTCTTTTCTAGCAATTGCATGAGTCAGTTGTACAAAACTATGTAATGCTTTGGAAAACAATGTTTTCTTGATATATGGAATGATTGAAAAATTTATAAAACATTAACTTTCTTTAAATATCTTCTTCAGTTCATCTTTTTTTAGCATTTGAGATACACTCTGGTTGGTAGATCTCCTGAGTGCAGCATTTTGGTCACGTCCTTAAAAACTCTCCAGGATGTAAAACAGTTGGCATACACCAAATGGCCAATCCACTTAATTCATCTTGATCTGTATTTTAACCTTATTTTTAAATGATTGGTGACAGCGACAGGCATTCTTTTGACATCCAGGGCAATTTGGAGCTGTCTGGCTCCCAGTCTTCAGCTACCATGTAGCCACTGAACAAAACACAAAACAAAAAAATATTATTGGCCTAAGTAGGATGGATCTTAAACAGTAGTCTTCTTTTTATTATTTGTGTGGTTTTTTTTCCTCCCCTCTGGTAACCAAGGGTTGAATGTAAGAAAAGCTGATACTTGGCAACGCCCCATTTTAGAGATGCCAGATTTAACCCATCTTTATACATAATCATACTGTCTAAAGGTGCTTAAAATGCAGAGGGATAATTTTTGGATTGCTGAGTGTGTGTCCGAGCTCAGCTCAGACAGGGAAGAGGCTGTGCTGCCAGGCTGGAGGGAGAAGAGGTGGGAGGAGGGGATGAACAAGTCTATTTTGCAGTTTGCTGTGGGGCTCATGCTGAGCTGTGGAGCGCTCTCTAACATCCAGTGCAATCTCAGGTTATCTTCCTTGTTGCTTGTCTGTAGGTCCTAGGTCCCTGATGGTTTAAATTACCTTGGTCAGAGCAATTTATGGCTTTGAGCCTTGGCATGTGGCATGTTTCAAAAGCTCTTGAGTGCCATTGCTCTTAACCTTTATCTATGCACATCGAAGGATCAACTTGGCTATGGCGGTGCAAAGAGACGCCACTCAATGGATGCGTGATATGGGCTGATCGACCTATCATGGCTCTTCTGCACAATCCTGGCCTGGAGGCTGGGGAAGGATACAGCTGTCCAGAGGCTCCTGTCCCTCTTCTACCATCCTCTCTGGTGCAGGTGGCTCAGTGACTGCTGTCCAGCCCAAGGGAACGCTGCACATGATCCAGGTGCTCAGCCCAGAGAGAATGTTTTCTATTGAAAACTCGTTGGGAACACGGCCCTTCAAAGCCAGTCGCTATGGGTCCTTCTGTTATTTGGAAAAGACCATGTCAAATGTCTAACAAAAGTGTTTAAACAGTCCCTCTCCTTTTTGGTGATTTGTGTAGGAAAAGAAGGATAAATCTGGTGTCTGCCTTTAGCAAGAGAACTCACATATTCCAGAGTGCTGTCATTTATTCTTACATAATACTAACGGAACATATAGCTGGTTATCAATAACATATTTGAAAAGTTAGCTAAAAGTGACAAAATATGACACTCTTTTATTTCAACCCTTTCAACTAGAAAAAAGGTCTGTACTTTAGGAAAGAACTTGGCATGGCAAAGTTTGAGCAAAACAAATAATGAAACAATCTCTAACAACCATGTTGCCTAAAATGCAACAGAAGCCTTTCTCTAAACCATTTCAATTTCCAGAGGAAGGTCTAAATGAGGGCAAAAATTAAGCTTTAAAAATCTTTTAAGTTTTAAACAAGATTTAATTAGAAAAACATAGACTTTTCTTAAGTTGGTTTTAATCAAGCCATTATTTACTCTAAAATCAAATAGTTTCCTAATTATTTTTTTCTTAAAAAAACGTTTTTTTCCTAGTTATTTTTGACTTCTTCCTTTGGAAAATTCTTTTAAAACCAAATATAACACAATGGATTAGATAAAAAATTTTAAAAAATTCTGTCATTTTTAAAGCGACAAATATTTGCCTCAGCTTTGTGAATTAAAGGGCTTCCATTATGGGCTCATTTATACACGAGATTCATTAAAAATTTTATTACTGTGTACATCACACAATGGAATAATGGTGTTAATAACTTGATACTGTAGCTGCAGGATTTGTGACCTACTCATATGAAGCTAGCTAACTGCCCCAGGGCCAGCGGCTGCTCATTTATTTCACCATATTTAAATCAATTGCGGAGGCAGTCAGACAATAAATTATGTGTCCATCTCTGGTAATAAATTTGGCACCTCAAACAGCGGAGAGGCTTGTACAAAGATTTAACAGCTCTCCCCCTTTGGGGACTGATTCTTCTTTTTATCATCTTCTGCAAAAAGGAATAAAAAAGGTGCTTACACATAAAGTAAAATTACTTTTCTGTTCTCTTGTTAATTCTCTGTTTACCACTGGTTAGTGGAGCCCAACTTTTTCAGCTTCTATAAAGCTCTCGCCTATTGCTTGAGGGGAATTCTTTTGTCTGGGCAGCGGAACAAGATAACCGACTTAATCTTCCTAATAACACGTGAGTCGCCATGTATCATTTTAATCTGCAAAACACTAGAGCTGAGTAGTGTCACATGCTGATTTTACTTTTCTATGAGAAAGTGACTCCCTGGCTCAATGATGGATTGCTTGTTCTCTTTAAACAACAGTCAAGATGGTGAATGCCCTGGGGTGATAGACAGAGTGTGCAGTGGGAAAGGGGGCAAATCTGATGGGCCGGTTCAAGTTCACCTGACAAAGCTGGAGCAGTCTGCAAGCAGCATTCTAGAAAGGATTATTCACACTGGCATTATATTTTTGAATGCATTTTTCTCCTTGCGCAGCTGCAAAGCTCCCTTACACTGAAGGTTTATGCACCATAATAAAGAGATTTATTTTTTTTCTCTCTCATTCACTCTTGCTTCTTAAACTTTACACCTAGTTTCTACTGCACTGTTCAGGCAGAGGACATCTGTATATCCAAACCACAGAGCACAAACATCATCTTCAAAACAATAGCAGCTCTAAAAGGCAATAAGAAAAGCCTCACATTTCGGATGTCTGAGGGACAAAGATTGTTTCCCTGAGTTGAAGTCAACTCCTGAAATTTATCTTTTTAAGTACTGTTATTTCACAACTCTACAAATTACACTTGCAAAAGAGTAAAATAAAAAACTAATTTAGTTCCAATTTAGGAATATGATAATGGAGTTTCCTAAAAATTACTTGAGAGATTCCCAATAACTACTTTGCTATGAGAAATAAATATTAAAGAATGGGGAGAGGAAATTTTAAATGTTTAAACACAGAAGCAAAAGAATTTTCTTTATAAATTAGAAATGGACTGAGGAAATTCTATTTGTCTTTCTTTCCATCCAATTTTTCATCCTTCTATCCATCCACTTTACCCATTTCCCACTTTGTTGCAGAAAGGTTTTCTGAAGCCTGGAGAACTTGGATATCCTTTACTCCTGTGATTAAGACACAAACCCTTATTGCCTCTTGCCTCAAGTAGCAAAAGGTAGCTAGCTAATAAGCACTTATTGAGCATCTAAAATGCATAGAATCATCAGTAGTGATACATTTATTCATTTACTTATTTATTCATGAATGAATTTAAGCAAAAATATACTAAGCATCAATTGTTAAGCAGATACTATTATAAGCAAGTGGTAGGGTACAAAGAGGCATGAGGCCCAGTTCAGCCTGGTGAGACAGAGTAATCTCCAAGATAATTCCTGCATCCTGGGATTCATGCCTTGTGGTCCTCTCCCACATTGTACCAGTCTGGTTTGGGTACAATAGAATATGGAAGAAGTGATGGTATGCCATTTCTGAGGCTAAGTTATAGAAGGTATTGAGGCTTCTGTCTCTCTCTCCTCTGGATTTTTTACCCTGGACGAACACTCTACGTTGTTCTTTGGACAGGCCTATGTGTTGAGGAACTGAGGCCTTCAGCCAATAGCCGTGAGGTTAAAAGCAGATCTGCTAGTCCTAGTTATGCTTTGAGACAACTGCAGACCAGCTGACATCTTCACTGCAACCTTAAGAAAAATTCTGAGCCAGAACGAACCAGCTAAGCCACTCCCGAATTTCTGACTGGCAGAAACTGAGAGATAATAAAGAAATGTTTGTTGTTTTAAGCCTCTGAGTTTTGGGGGGTAATTTGTTATGAGTCAATAGATAAATAATACAACAGATAATTATAATACAAATATGATATGGGGAAAAATGGCATATTTTTTAGCTTCCATAATAACTATCATTGCATAGTTATTATGGGAGAACAAAGGAGGGATCCCTTACCTAGGCTGGGGGTGGGGGAGGAGGAGGAAGGAGGAATGAAGGATGCCAGGGAAGATTTCTTTCTTTCTTCTTTTTTTTTTTTTTAATAATTTTTTTTCTTTATATTTCAAGGAGCTTTAGATTGCATGCATATTACATCAAGGAAGATTTTTGGAAGAAGAGATTGGTTGAGATGAGTCTTAAAGGATGCGAAGGCACAGGGTGTGATTGTCCTATAGGTATGAAAAAAGCCTGAAAACAGTCATCTAGTGATGAAGCATCACATATGGGTTGGAGTGGGAGGAGGCAGAGTGTACTACAAGCTGAAACCATAAGCAATTCAGTGTTTCTGGAGAGTATGTTGCAAGACTGGGAGTGGTGATGGGCTGAAAAACAAGGCCTTATATGTAGGCTAATAATTTGGACTCCTATTAGAAAAGGGAGCCAATTGAATTTCTGATTAAATACAATTTTTGATATAAGTAATGCATGCTCATTGCAGAAAATTTGGTAAAATGTAAGTGATAAAGAAGAAAAAAAGTCCACTACCACAATTTCTCTATCCAGAGATAAACATGATTAATTACTAATAATTGATATAATATTTTTTCTATTTACATATATATATATTGAAATTAGGATTATACTATAAATTTCCTTTTTGTGAATTATCTGTTCACATTCTTTGTGTACTTTTCCCCCCTATTTACTTAAAATCCTACAAATGAAACGCTAACAAGCAACAGAAAATTAAAATCTTTCCATTTAGGTGTTCACCTCCACCACTCAACTAAATCTGCTCATATCAAAGTCCCTAATAACCGTCATGCTTTTAAAATTAATAGTCAGTTCACAGTCCTCATTTTACTTATCTCTCATCAGCATTGGACAGAGATGATTATTCCCTCCTTGGTTCCTTTTCTTTGCTTGACTGAGAGTATTCTCTCTCCCTTACTCTCTTTTTCTCCTTCTAGAGCCCCACAGATATATGTTGGACCTTCTCTTTTTCTCCCTATCTCTTATTTCCTCTTCTGTATTTTCCATCTTTTTATCTTTCTACTGCATGTTGGCTAATTCTTTAGTTCTCCCTTCCATTTCAGCAATTCTTTCTTGAGCTATGCCTAATCTATTGTTTAACCTTTTCATTAAATCATAAATTTCATCGACTATATTTTTCATTTTCTAGAAAGTGAATTTAGCTATTTTTAAAACCATCGGGTCTTTTTAGCATTTACATAAAGATTAAAATATTTAAAATACTATATATGTGTTATTATTATTATACACTATATAAATGTTTGATATACAACATTAAATAAAAGTAGGGGAGTGCATGTAGCTCAAGCATTTGAGCACCTGCTTCCCACATATGAGGTCCCGGGTTTGATTCCCAGTACCTCCTAAAAACAAAACAAACCAAAACCAAACAAACAATAAACCAATGAAAAAAACAACTCAGAGAAGCCGATGTAGCTCAGTGGTTAAGTGCCAGCTTTCCACATATGAGGTCTTGTGTTCAATCCCTAGCCCTGGTACCTCAAAAAAAAAAAAAAAGTAAATGTATAACAATATTAAGGGGAATGATAACCAACAATTTCTGGACAGCAGTTTCCTCCTGGGTAGAGAAGGTGGTAGAGGAAGTGGTGGATCTATGAGAGGCTTCAATAGTAGCATTATATTTTATACTGGGTGCTGGTATAAATAAAGATTTAAATAAATTTAAACAATGAAATTTCCTGAAAATTCCTCTCAATGATACTATTTCTGCCCTTTATAATGTAGAAATATGTATTGTTACAAAACCATCATTACTCTCAAATTCCTGACTTTGGCAGCTTCATCTCACTTAGTCTATATCCTAGCTTTTGACTTCACAAAGAAAAATGAGCTCTGACATGTGTTTTCCATCAACTTCCTTCTCTATCACCTTCAATTTTTCCATTTCCTCACCCATTGTTGTTACCGCCTTTCTTTTGTGTTGATAAAGATATCCCTACTTCTTTGTAAATGTAAACATCCAGACCTTTATTCCTGACTTCATCTTCTGCAACGGGGTTTGGCAAAGGTTTTCTGTAAAGGTCCAGATAGTAGGTATTGCAGGTTTTGCAGAACATACAGTCTCTGTCACAGCTACTCAAATCTGCCATTGTGGTATAAAAGCAACACAGCTTGTTTAAGCTCCTCCCCAGTTTTTTTGTTAAGAATTTTTAAGATATAATTTCACCCATTTGATCTAATACCCCCCATGTTCAAAATCCCTGAATATCAAAAATAATATTTGATTGTGGATTTATTTGAATCAGAATCCAAAAAAAGTCATTATGCTTCTTAAGTTTCTGTTCTATAATAGCATCTCTCCCCATTTAATTTTTTCATGTCATTGATTTATTAGAGAAACCAGGTCTCTTGTCCTGTAGAATGCCCTATGTTCTGGATTTTGTTGATTGTTTTCTCTTGAAGTAGTTTAACTTTGTTCCTTTACCTCTGTGTAGCATGTAAATTGGCAGGTAGATTTGAAGGCCTGATTACACTTAGTCTCAATTTTTTTGTTGTTAGGAGGGAGGGGTGGGAGGGGCAAAAATCCTTCACCAGTGGTGCATACTTTTCATTTCTTCACATAGTGATGCACATAATATCATCTGGTTGTTCTACTTTCAGTGGTGATAAGATTGATTGAGTTGTAAGAAACATCAGCCTAATTCTTCCGTTATAAAGTTCTCCCATTGACTTTTACTTCTAAGAGTTTCGTAGTCATCAATGATTCTTGTCTAGGGCCATTGTTTCATTAAGGTTTACAAAATGGTGATTTTCTAATTCTGTCATTCCTCTGTATTTATTAGCTGGAAGTTTTCTATTAAAAAATAACTTTTTCTCCTTATATATTTGTAACCCTGAAATATAGTTTGTCCCGAAAACACAAGAAAAGTGTTTATTTAGTAATTCTCAGACAAATGAGTTTGTGTTCTAGCAATCCCCAGTGGCGCTCAATGATTTTTTAGAAATATTTTTAGTTAACATCATGCATTCTTAGATTTGTATAAATTTGATATCTTTTAATCCATTGCAGCCATTATTCTTTTTGATATTCACATTGTTCCATCTTTGCAAGTGGGAGGTCTTTCAAGTTGACTGTTATGTCTTTTGGACACAATTTCACCAACCTTTGATGTTCTCTGTGTTTTCTGGGACCTCAAGGAATCCTAGGCTCATTTTGTACATTTTCAGCTTCTGGCCTGAAACCAGCCGTTTCTTCAAAGGGTCTGGTTCCTTTTTGTGTGGGATGGTATTAGAGACCACAATCTAGGTCTTAGGGTTGCTCAGTGACACTGGGTTATCTTTGTTGCTAGGACTTTTCTAGTCAACAGAGCTGGAAAACACACACACATGCATACCCATAGTCATATAATATTCCATTGTATATATATACCATAGTCATGAGCTCACACTGACATTTCCAAATAAAATGTATGATTTTAGAGATTTTAACCTCTTTGATTTTATACTTGAGTATCTTTCCTCTATCCTATACATATTGATTGCTAGCATTAGCATATTGACCTATTTTCTTTATCCTATACTATACCCCTAATAGTTTCAAAATATCAATACCAGTAGTATTACAGAAATGAGACTATTGAATGTAGTTCAAAGTATTAACTTTGATAATTTATTTATAGCTTATTTGAGTTTTCTATACAAACAATAATATCATTTGTGAGTAATGACAGTTTTATTTTTCCTTTCCAAATCTTATCTTTAATTCTTTCTTTGCTTTTTTTTTTTTTTTTTGGTACTGACTAACATCTCCACTATAATGTTGAATAGAGGTGGAATAGTAGGCACATTTGCCTTTCCCTTTCTTAGATGGAAAGCTTTAAATGGTTTCACTGTTTTTTAAAACAGTTTCACTATTTTATTTATTTATTTATTTATTTATTTTCATTTTTACCGGGAGGTCCCGGGGATCAAACCCAGGTCCCTCCATATGGGAGATGGACTTCCAACCATTTGAGCCACATCCATCCCCAGTTTCACTGTTTTAAAAGTTTTTTTTTTTAAAGAAAAGTTTATCAGATTCAGAAAGTTTTCCTTTATGCCTCATTTGTAAAGAGCTTTTTTGCCATGAGCTGATTTTAAATTTTATTAAACTATTTTCTCCTTCTTTTAGGACTATAATATGATTTCCCTCCTTTGTTTGTTAATAGGATGAATTACAGTTAAAATTTTTTTCTTTAATAAACTTGTGTTACTTTGGGTTCTTCAAGAGGCAGATACCAAGAAAGGATTATAGTATGATTTCCCTCCTTTGTAATAGGATGAATTACACTTAAAATTTTTTCTTTAATAAACTTGTGTTACTTTGGGTTCTTCAAGAGGCAGATACCAAGAAAGGATTATAAATGTAAAAGACCATGAAGGATAAATAGGAGGGGAAAAAAGTAGGCAGGGAAATAATGATTCTGACACCTGTGAAAGGAATGGGGAAGGAAGGAGGATTATGCAGGAAGAGTCTCAGGCTGCAATGTAGCATTTTTTTTAGGTACCAGGGGCCAGGGAATGAACCCAGGATCTTGTATGTGGGAAGCCGGTGCTCAACCACTAAGCCACATTGGCTCCCCTGAATTGTTTTTTTTTTTTTTTTTTTAAAGATTTATTTATTTTATTTTATTTATCCCCCCCTTGCTGCTTGTGCTGCTGTGTCCATTCGCTGCGTGTCTTCTCTGTGTCTGCTTATCTCCCCCTTGCTGTGAGGTCTTGCCGCATCAGCCCACGTCGCCGCGCGAGCCGGCCTGCCCTCACAAGGAGGCGCCGGGAAGCGAACCCGGGGCCTCTCATATGGTAAACGTGTGCTCTATCCATTGCGCCACACCCGCTTCCTGCCGTGAGGTTGCTGCATCAGCCCACCACACCGCTCAGGCTGGCGTGCCCTCACAAGGAGGCCTCGGGACACGAACCCGGGCCTCCCTTCTGAATTGGTTTTTATGCTTGTTTTTTTCTGTTTTCCTTAGGAGGCACTGGGAACTGAACCTGGGACCTACCATGTGGGAAGCAGGTGCTCAACAGCTTGAACCACATCCACTGCCCTGCAATGTAGCTTTAAAAAAGTTTTGGCCAGGCCAATGGGAAGTTTTTGAGCCACAGACCTGTTAGAGGTGATATGAGACTGGTACCCATACCATGCTTAGTCATTGGTTGAGAGCATACTGGGGGAACACAGTGGTGGGTCCAGTGGTATGGAAGCTATGATCCTGCTACCCACAGCAGGAGATCTGAATGGTGCATTTTCATGACCACCATAGTCCACTTTTGCACCACACAGACCTACTCCACACTGGCTTGTGGAGAAGCTCCTCCATGGTCTTTCTGAGAGAAACTTAGAAGAGAGAGATTGGTGAGATAAACCAATTCCCTTGCTGCTGTTAATTGTTGGGACTGCAATTGGTACTCACTTTCTCCATCCTTGACTATCTATTGTAAATTTTCCTTACCCTTTTCTATTACCTTAGCAAGTTCTTGGTGGCTTACCTGGTGGTGTAACTCAAATCTACATACATGAAGGGTCTGAACAGTTGATAGTTATGCCCTTCTTAGTTTAGAATGTCTATTCAAAACTGCAATTGGGGCAAGGGCATACCAGGAGACACACAACTGTATTGCTACCTGGGTTCCACACATACTTTTTTCATTTGTAAAAGCTGCCCTACCCCCACCTGCTGATTAGAGTCAATGACCCCTGTCAAAATAGTGATTCCTTTTCCCACTTGCTGGCCCCAGGACACAAGGAATCCAAAATGCCCTAGTGGCAGTCATAGTTTGCAGTTCAATAATGCTCATGCTGTGTTCTTTTGCAAGAGTGCACCTCCTGTAGGGATTAGGATCTCCAGCCCCGCTAAGTCCATAGTAGTGGGGATGGGACACACAAAGTCTTTCAAAGCATTGTTGAGAGTCATAGAAAGTGGCACCATTCCTGCTTCTACCCCTTGATTCATAGACCCAATTACTTATCATATTGTGGGCATGTGCCATATAGAAGTTTCTGATTTAATGCATATATTGAATCCAAAGAATGGCATCCCATCCTTTCAAAGAACTGTGTCCAAACCAGTGCTTCAGCTGTGCTGTCAGACTATTCCAGTAGTCTATGATGTCAGCTGCTTCTGGGTGGTGCTTATGTGACATGACCATAGGATCTCATGGTCAGGACACATTCCTGCATGTCCGTCACTGAAAAGTGTGTTCCCTGGTTAGATAATCCGTTGTGTGGGATTCTGTGCCTGTGGATCAGGTATTCCATTAGCTTCCAAATAGTGGTACTGGCTGAGGTTCTGCAGGCAGGAAAGGCAAACCCATACCTGGAATAGGTATTTATTTCTATGAGGATGAACCACTGGCTCTTTTAGAAGGGACTTAATGTAGTTGATTTTCCATAAAGTGGCCAGTTGGTCTTCTTGAAGAATACTGCTGCATCAGGGACTCAGCATTGGTTTCTGTTGCTGACAGCTTGGGTATTCAAAGGCAGCAGAAACTAGATTGGCCTCAGTAAGTAGGATTACATGCTGTTGGGCCCATATGTAGCCTGCATCTTTGCCAATGTGGCCATTTTTTCATGTGCCCATTATGCCAGGTCTGGGATGGCTGGTGATGAAGGCTGGCTAATGTCAACTGGCTGAGTCATTTTGCCTGCTTAGTTGTTTACTCTTCCATGCTTGATGCTTTCTGGGGCCAACTAACTTGTGATACAAAAATTTTCAGATTTTGTGCTCACTTCAAAAAGTTCATCTATGTGCTCCAGTTCTCTGAGTGTCTCTATCTCTGATCTCCCAAAGCTTTTCATTTCATTCCCCTGACCAGATGTGCAAGCCATTGGTCATTGCCCAAGAATCTATATTTATTCTTATCTCTGACCCTTGTCCATGCACAAAAATTGGATTACCATCTTGCAGCTCCATCCATTGAGAAGATTTTCCTCACCTGCGTGTTTTCAGTCTACCTCTAAATATAGCTATAATGTATCTGTGCCTATTTTTCAAAAAAAAATTATTGCAATAACATGTATAGCCCTCAATTTCCCATTTTAACCATTTTCATGTGTACAATTCTGTGATATTAATTACATTCACAATACTCTGTTACCAACACTACTATCCATTACCAAAACATTTTAATGGCCCCAAACAGAAACTTTTTACCCATTAAGCAAACACTCTCTGTTTCCCCTCACCTCTCCCCAGCCCCTGATAACTTGTAACCTACTTTCTGTCTCCATGTTTTTGCTAATACTAGCTATCTCATATAAGTAAAATCATACAATATTTTTCCTTTTGTGTGTAGTTTATTTCACTCAACATGATGACTTTAAGGTTCATCCATGTTGTAGCATACACCAGAACTTCATTTTGTGGTAAGGGTGGACCAAGCACAGCCTGCTGCCTTTCCCTGTAACCCACAAATAAATCCTATACTCAGGACTGTTAGTCTGTCTCCTAGGATGGTGTAGCAGTTTGATATTGTTTATGAATTCCAAAAAGAGATATTGGATTATGTTTGTGAACTGGTCTGTCCCTCTGGGCATATTAGATTATATTGGCTTCAGAGGTTTCACTTTTACTTGATTAAATAATGATTAATAATGATTAAATAATGATTAATAATGATTGGGCCATGTCAGTAGGACATTGAGTCCCCACCTACAAAGGGGGCAGGGACTCACAGAGAAATCTCACCACAGAGAAGGGAGGTTGGTGTTTTGAGCTGGAGCCCAGGGAAGTAAGCACACAGAGGAGCTTGGTCATGAGGCAGAGGCCCTGAGAAGAGAGACAAACTGTTCATGTGATAGTCTACAGCTGACCTTGTGGAGAAATCAGAGTAGCTGAATCTGGAGAGAATCAAGCCCTGGGAGAGATACGAGACTTATCCCAGCCTGCAGCTGATATTTGAAGAAGCTGGCACCATGGAGCCTTAAGAGAACTGAATGTTGGCAGCCATCTTGCTCCAACACGTGGCAACAGACTTTGGTGAGGAAAGTAACTTATGCTTTATGGCATGATAACTGTAAGCTTCTACCTCAAATAAATACCGTTTATAAAAGCCAACAGATTTCTGGTACTTTGCATCAGCACCCTTTGGCTGACTAATACAGATGGGATGATAAAAATGGGAGTGCCTTGAGGTAAAACACATTCCCTAGCAGATAGTGGACTGTTAGCACATTCCTTCTGCCTTTTGCCCTGAGCATATATAAACATTCACTGGAGATGGTCTGGTTAAAGGGTGTCTATTTTGTGGCACCTAGCTCACCCCCACTAATATATCAGTTCCTGGCAGGGAGGAAAAGTTGTCCTTCCACTATAGCACAAGATGGATGCATGTAGAATATCTCCCTTTTTTGTCCACAGATTGAGGCATGCTGGCCATGAGGGAAAGATAATAAGTTTTGAAATTGGGTAGTGTGAGTCTTCCAACTTTGTTCTTTTTCAAGACGGATTTGGCAATTTTGGGCCCATTGCCAATCCATATGAACTTGATGACTGCCTTTTCCATTCCTGCAAAAGACACTGCTGGACTTTTCATTGGGATTGTGATGAATCTGTAAATCACTTTGGGTAAGTCTTCCAATCCATGAACAGAGGATGTCTTTCCATTTATTTAGGTCTTTAATTTTGGGGGGCAGTATTTTGCTGTTTTCTGCATACAAGTCTTTAGCATCCGTTTTAGTTTGTCAAAGGGCTGCCAATGCAAAGTACCAGAAATTGTTTGGCTTTTATAAAGGGGATTTATTTGGGATGAAAGCTTACAGTTCTAAGACTGTGAAAAGTACAGATTGAGGTACCATAAGAGGTGCTTTCTCACCAAAGTCAGCTACTGTTGATCCTGCTGTCCAGGAGTGTAGCAAAGCAAGATGGCCGCTGATCTCTGCCAAAGTCTCAGCCTTCCCCTCCAGGCTCATCATCTCTCGGAGCCCAGCTACCAGAGCTAACCTGTGAGCAACCAGATATAGGACTTGTCTCTCTTAGGACTTCCTCTATCAGTCTCGGCTGTTCCCCTTTCTTCTTTAAGTTCAGCTTTAAGCTATCAGGCATATAGCAGGGCTCATCTCTTCTTGAACTGCTCCTTGGGCTCACCCTCTTGGGGACTTCATGCTTAATTGATCCTCTAGTCTGCTCTCACATGGCAGCCTCAAAAATGGCAGTTTCCTTTTCTTGTGTCTGTCTCTTTGTGACTCCGTTTATATCAGACCCTACAAAAGGGCAGAGACTCAACCTGTCACACCTCACTGATGTAGTCCAGTTGAAAGGATCTTACACCACAGAAATGGATTATTTCACAAACATAATCTTTCTCTTTTTGGGATTCATAAAATAATTTCAAACTGCCACAGCATCTTTGGTTACATTTATTCCTAGATATTTTATTCTTTTAAATGTTGTTGTAAATGAAATTGTTTTCTTGATTTTTTGGGGTTGTTCCTTGTTAATGTATAGAAACCGACTGATTTTTGCTTGTTCATCCTGTACCCCACAATTGTGATGAATTTTGGCTCCATCTTTGGAATAAATTTCAAAAGAAAAGTTTTATAGAAAGAAAACTTTAAAACAGAGGGCCATAAAAGAGGAATTGGACAAATGGAAACACATAACATATTTTTAGAAAGAAAGATGCCACATTATAGAGGTGTCAATTCTCACTGAAGTAATTTAGAATGGCCCAAATAATAATAATAATAGCAGGATTTTTAAAATGTGGATATTAATCCCAAAAGATGATTTAAAAGTTAATATGTAAATATAAAGCAAGAAACAAGAAGAGCTGAAGGTATTTTGGGGGAAAAAAAGTGCAACAAAGGAAGACTAATTTTGTCAACTATTAGAACATATTATAAATTTGATAATTAAAACATTATGATACTAATACATAAATAGACAAATAAAACAATGGAACAAATTATGAAGCCCATAAGTACTTACAACAGCTTAGTATCTGATAAATGTGACATTTGCAATCAGTTGGAAAAATGAACAATTCAATAAATAGTGAGGACAGAAATTGGGTAGCCATCTAGGAAAAAAATTTAAATTTCTTCCTTCATACCTTTAATAAATGTAAATATACTAGAAAAAAATATAGAAAACTAATGAGAAAAAAACTCAAGAGTAGGGAAGATTTAAGTATGACACATAAAATTGAAGAGTTGATTTTATATGTTTTGTATACTAAACTATATATAACAAATTTTACATGGAAAAAATTTCATACACAAACTGACTAAAATTTGCAATTAATATCACAAATGTCTGAATTTTTAAATACATAAAGTTTAAATAAATCAATAAGAAAAAGACCAATAGCAATAGTCTTTTAAAAAAAATTATTGAAGTATATCATTCATACATGAACATACATAAGTTATAAGTGTTCAGTAACCATCGTGAACTTACAAAACAAGCATGCATAGCATCTTGCAGGGCTCCCACACATCACCCCTCCAAAAACACCCTGTATTATTGTGAAACATTCGTTAACAAATCATGAAAGAGCATCGTCAAAGTATTACTACTAACTATAGTCTGCATCTTCCTCCCCTATCCATTTTTTTTTAAGGATTTATTTATTTATTTACTTTTATCCATTTTTACCCTCTTCCCCCCCCCCCCCC
>JAQZBX010011602.1:0-24141 GCA_029593785.1 Cabassous unicinctus | reverse complement strand
CTCTGCTGTTATGTTGAATCTTGCTATGTGGCTCGCAGGGCCTGGCGGCTCACCCGCCCATGGGGCCTGGCAGCTCACCCAGGGCCTGGTGGCCCACACGCCTTCTAAATTTTTCTTTTTTTATTTTTGCTGGGAGGTCCCGGGGATCAAACCCAGGTCCCTCCCTAAGGGAGATGGATGCCCAACCACCTGAACCACATCCTTCCCCCTGCCATATCTCTTAAGGTTGACCAAAGATACCCAAAGTTACAGTCTTTTCCCATACAGAATGGTCATATAAAAAATCAGGCTTAGTTTATCACCAGCATTCTAAAAACCAGACCTAGGGAGAAAAACTAGGTCTGGGGACACATGCATGGTTTCTAATATAGCGAATGTTTAGCCTACCCTGATTATCACAAAATCAGGTCAGCGAGAATATTCGCAAAGTAATAGTCTTGATAGTGACAAAAAGCACCCAAATTTCAATGGCTTAAACAACAAAAAGTTTATTTCTCAGCTATATTTCTTGTCCATTGGGGCTTATTTGGGTTTCTTTTCCATGTTGCCCTCACTGCAGGATGCAGGCAGATGAGCAGCTACCTCCAGAAGCATTCCTGGTAATTGTGGCAGAGGGAAACAGTCTGTGGGGTCTTGCAGCAGCAATTAAATGTGGGCCTGACATTTGTAATATGGAGGGAATTGTTGTGTTTTGTTTTTTCTTTTTTCACATTTAATTACATAAATTCTCTTTCTGAATAAACTCTCTGTTTTTTAGCCCTCCTTAAAAGAACTTTTGAATTATAAAAATAAACTCCTGGGGACCTCATACACTGCTTCCCATGTATGAGGTCCAGGTTCAATCCCCAGTACCTCCTAAAAAAGCAAAACAACAACAATAAAATAAACTCTTAACTTGTTTTATATTTTATTGTTGCTGCAGATAAAAAAATGTTTGTTGTGGGAAATCTGGATCATTGACTTTTGTGTTTTCATGCCCAGAGATTTTCCCTATTCATGTGAGTTAAAAGCTATTGCCCCCAAGTGATGGGTGTGGGTTTTCTTATCAGCTACAAAACCTGGTGGCAGGATTGAGGGACAGGGAAATACCCTTGTGAAGTTCTAAAGAAAGTATTTTTCACTTAAACTGCCCATGGAGGGTGCTTCTCTGTGTTCACTCAATGAGCTCTAAGCCTATCCCTCCTTCAGGGATGTTCCTATTGACAAATATATGTACTGCAATCTTGAAACCTAAATTTACAAATGAAATGCTACCTTTTTAAAAAATAAGAAACTAAATAAAATTATTTTATTATCTATGAAAAAAAAATGTGGACCTGAAAGTAACACTCATCAATTCCTCTCAAATTATTGACCAGAACTAGTTACATGCCCCACCTTGTCC
Organism: Cabassous unicinctus; assembly: GCA_029593785.1. Classification (NCBI taxonomy): domain Eukaryota; kingdom Metazoa; phylum Chordata; class Mammalia; order Cingulata; family Chlamyphoridae; genus Cabassous; species Cabassous unicinctus. The sequence goes on along the minus strand of JAQZBX010011602.1, from coordinate 22,757 downwards.
CAAACTCAAATGGACCAGGCTGTGCCATATTCTGTGTGCCTGCATGGAGAGAACTCGATATTGCTCAGCAGCTCTGAGGTCTGTCACATTGCCAATCCAGATAGTCTATGACTTATTTGGTTTCTCTATTGATGGTCTACTCAAAGAAAGACGGTGACATATTTCATTACATTCCACATGCTGGTTATTAAAGAAGTAAAAAATTCCTCTCTTTCCAAAATTGGTAGTGACATTTTTCTGATCAGCAGAGTGAATCTGGGGATCTGTGAGGTAGATGAGCCCTTTTCCATTACCAGTCACCCAACCTAAAAGAGAAATGAATATGTCTAATATGTCTATAAATGTCAGTAAAGTGTTTCAATGAAAAAAAATACATTTTTAAAACGACATTTTAAAAACTTGGCCATCCTGTGGTTTATGTTTAATAAATTTCTGCTAGGGGATTTGATGTTGCATATTCCAATTACTGATTTAAGAAAGAGAATTAATATTGGATAATTATATTGATCTAATATGACATACCCAAATCACCAATTTTCAAGGTGAGCAACAAAATGAACTTAGTATAATTATTAAAATCATAAAATGGAATATTTTCATGGTTCAGAAATTTCTTTATGCCTTACTCATTAATTCATATATTCATCTATTCATTAAACAAATATTTATTCAGTGCATATACTGTTTAAATCAGTATTGTAGGCACTGGGGATATAGCAACAAACAAATGAGTCAAACATCCTTGTACGAATGAAGCTAACGTTCTTTTGATGGGGGACAGGTCAATAAACAGGATAAATAGGTAAAATATATAATATGACAGAGAGTGATAAATGCTGTGGAGAGGGGGATATAGGGAATGCCTTAGGAGTGGCCAGGGAATTATTATTAGAAATAATTATAATAAATTTCATTTATCATTTAAGTGAAATATAGAGTATTGGTTAATAAAAATTCTGATAATAAAATAACCAGACACACTGAAAACAAAAAGATTAATTCAGATTTTAAGGTAAGTTTGATTGTAGTACACACAGCTTTCTTTTCCATTATGACCCCAATTATGAAACCAATATCACAATTGCAATAAGGTAAAAACTGAAGAAAAGGAAGGCCCCAAAGAAGTTATTTCCACATGAAAAAAAAAAGCAATAATAAGAAATCTACTTTGCTGAAACCCAAATGAGTAAAATGAAAAAAAAAAATTGTTAAGGATTTACTCTAGATGGAACCCAACAGAACATAAACCAGATCCTTTCAATGATTACCTGACATCTTAGAGGCTTGTGGAAACTTTAGACATTTTTTTTTTCAGTCATCATTTGCTACATATAGTAAAACCAATTAAGTTAGACACTGGGACAATCTATTAAGTAATGATTGGTAGAACTGGTACATAAGCTCACATTTACACATAAATACTATTAAAAATAAAATATAAGCCCCCCATTTCACATACCTTGTAAATCGACGACAACATCTCTCTGTTTGGAAAACTCATAAGAAAAATGGCCATAAGCTAAGCCATATTCTGTGGCTTTGTATTCTGTTTTCACGACTTTTGTGTTATTTGATAATTTTACAAATTCTCCCAGTATGTAAGGTTCCACGCTGATACACCCTTTTATGGTCTTGCTCTCTAATATCTGAAAGATAGAAATGGAGAGGCAATATAGCATAATGCTGAAGGCCATAGGTGTTGGGGTCAGGTATATCTCAATTTAAACCCAAGTTCTGCCACTTAGGGGTTTTGTTACTTCTCTAGACTTTGGTTTCCTCATCTGTTAAAATAGGTAAAATGATAACTACCTCACAAGATTGTAAAAGAAAATGCATGTAAAGTGCTTAACATTGTATGTGCATATGATGTTATCTAAAATTATTGTTATTCTTTTATTAAAATGCTCACTTAAAATTTAGGCCATGCAGTGACCTACCTAGGTGGCGAGCTTGCCAGGGCATGTAGAAAGATCACACATCAGGACTTTGTGATTTGGAATACCTGTTCAAGCATATCTCTGCCATGTGATCCACTTTGTGGAGGTGTTTTGAAGTTTAGAGTTAATATCTGTAAAATGCCTGGGACAATGCTTGACATAAAGAAAGTGTAAAATGGATAGTAGCTATTACTGTTGTAAGTAATAAAAGATGGGTCCAAAAAAGTCTCTAGCCAATGTCAAAATCATTGTAGGTACAAATGAGCTAATGATCCAACATATTTGGGAAGCAGGGTATTCTTAATCCAAAGAAGAGAAAACTCAGTGGGAATGGTTGCCTTCATATATTTAAAGAGCTACCTTAGGGAAGATGGATTGATCTCAATGATACCAGAAGGCAGAGCAGTAATCCATGGGTAGGAATTAGAAGAAGACAGATTTGAGCCAAAGTTAAGAACTTCATAACAATTAAAATTACTTGAAAGTAAAAGGGTAATGATATATATATCTATTTTTTCTTATTAAAAGAGTTTAAGCAAAGGTTTGGTAAACACTTGGTTGCAAGGGAGTGGGGCCAACATATGTAAAACAGGGGATTTATGCATCATTCTGAGGGGATAGTTTGCATTAGTTATAGTCTTTAGGATCCCTTGTCTCTATGAAGTACAGAGATAATACAAAAGGAAAAGGATACTAAAAATGTTAACTTAACCATATAGGCCCAGATAACAGGATCAATAGATATTCAAGTGTGACTTGGAAGATCCAGATGATACACTCAGGAAGGCAGAGGATCTTATTTTTTCTTTTGCCTGTCTGGCTAAGTAGATGAAGCAGACAAGGTAGATAAGGAAGCCAGTCAACCAAGTTTATCAGAATTTACTAGAAGGATGGCAGTGGTGGACAGGTTGGTAACAGACATCCAACCTAACGTATAGTTATAAACCTGTTTAAGCAGACCCTTGCTTTCCTTAATCTTACCAGTAATATTGTGGAAGGGATATAGAAAATCTGGGTTGGAATCTTTTGATCATAGAGTCTCTTGTTAAATTCTGTCACGTAGTACTGTGCGGTCATCTGACGTTCCACATCAGTGAAGTGGTTCCAGAGCCCCTTCTTCTCCTTATATTCTTTCCCAACATATCTATGAATGGAGAAAAACCACACAAAGAGATATAAAAGTGATCTTACATACTAAAGAGTAAGAGAGAGGAGATCAAAAGAGATAGGCAAAAATGCTTGGAAGATGTTACTCTTTCTCTTAGTCAATATCAATTATCTTGACTTACATGATGATTCAAATAATTTGTGAAAGCCACCTGAACATTAGAACATGGTTCATGCTAGCTGATCCAGAATGATTATAAAGGGAAATTCTCCACATAATGTAGCAGATTTCCAGACTTTTTGCAAGCCAAGGAAATCAGCATGGTGTCCTTACTCAAGGCAGATCGTTCACTACCTGCAGTGTGGTTTTGTAGAGGTCAGCTAACCAATCTGAGGCCTTCCTTTACCCCCTTCCTTTTATTATTACTTAATCCCTACAAACACTTATTTTCCTTTAGTACATATTACATGCCCAACACTGTGCTAGTCCCGAGCGTCTTCTGAAGAAAGTGTGAGACATGATTTGTATCCTTTGGGGCCTTATAGCATACTTGAGGAGGGAAGATACAAAACTGAATGATTAATTGTTATAAGAGTGAAAGAGTAAGTACTGTACTTCATTGTAGTTTATATTTGCAATAAACTTGTGTGAATTCACTGATAATTTCATATGTGCCTGGAGTGACTTCTGATGATCAAAGGGAATTGTCTGAGTCATGGTAAATCCTCTCCAGAGATTTCTGAATCCATTATGATAACAGAATCCAAGGAGGCTTCAGTTCTGAAAGGAAATTTGACCATGGAGGCTGCAAAGGAGGAGCCTGCAAGGCAAAAGAGAGCAGCCTGTAGTTGTCGTAACAGGGGCATTCTGCCAGTGCTTCAAGTATCTCTGCTCTTGGGAGACTCCAGCCTTCAGAGGCTTTAAACTTATTCAGAACTTTTCTTTTGGTGACTGAGGCTAGAGGTATGCACAAAAGAGAGCAGAGAGCAAATTCTGTGAGTGCTGATACTGAGGCATTTCCTGACCATTATGCCAGAGAAGCTCAAGCCATAGGTACAGGATCATCAGTCTCGAAGTGGAGGTCCATTCCTTCTTGCATTTTATACCATTTGGGGGTAATTTTTTATAAACTATGGATTTGTTAGTGGTAAACTCTCTGAGTCTTTTTCTTTTAATATGGAATTGTCTTTGTTTTGCCTTCTCATATGAAAGATAGTCTCACTAAGTATGTGACTTCCATTGTCTTCTGGCATATATTGAGCAATCAGCTGTACTTCTAATTGACATTTCTTTGTATGCAATCTGTCTTTCCCCTTTGACTGCTTTTAAGATGGTTTCTTTGCCCTTGGTGTTCTGAAGCTCAACTACAATGTATGTAGGAATAGATTTATGCCTTCTTTCCTTCTTCTCTTCCTCCCTTCCTTCTACTTTCTTCCCTCCTTACATTTTGATTCCTTTATTTGAAGATTAGCATTTTTGGCAATTTTGGAAAATTATCAAAAATTATTCAAATATTGCTACTTTTCCATTTGCTCTGTTATCTTCTGATCAAATGCATGTTAGGCCCTTTCACTCCATCCTCATGTCTCTTATTCTCTCTCCCTTTTTTTTTTCAGGGGGTATGGGGGATTGAACCCAGGACATTGTACATGGGAACCAGGCACTAAACCACTGAGCTACATCCACTCCCCAATGAGAGTTGTTTTATCATTTGCTTGCTTGTTTTTAGGAGGTACCAGAGATTGAACCCAGCACATGGGTAGCAGGCTCGCAACCACTTGAGCTACATCCACTCCCCTTTTATTCTCTCTTGTATTCCTCATTCCAGTTCCTCTCATGATGTATCCTGGCTCCACCAATTAGCTGTGTGACATGGGGTACATTTCTTAACATCTCTGTGTCTTGACTATATGTAAAATGGGGATAATAATAGCATCAACCTCATAAGAGTTTTGTGAGGATTAATTGATTTAATATATAAATCACTTGAAAACAGAACCTGGTACATAGTAAGTGCATTGATGTGTTTGTTTTTATTATTGTCATCAACAACCTTTTCAAGAAATGTACTTTTATTGTTTAAGGGGCACCCAATTTCTTTCTTTCTCTCTCTCCCATATATATATATATATATATATATACACACACACACACATATATATATAAATATACATATAAAAAATATATATATTTAAACATCATTTGGATTTGGGTAAAGAATAGGGACAACTTTAAATTGAAAAATTCTTGGCTTATAAGTTTTTTAAAATACACATTGTGTAAAATTAACCCAATGAGGGCTACCTGGGGTCACTAATTTTTCAATTGAAAAATTTTTAAATTTTCATCAAAACTAAGGCAAAATAGAAAGTGTTCCAGCCATTTGCCACAGTAGGGTCAGATTTCTAAAGATACTTTTTTCCTTCAGAACGTAGCTATTCCTAAATCCCTGCTATATGTGAGTGGTCTTTAAACTCATTCCTTTTCATGCATAGGTTTTGTCACCAGCTGTTACCTCACCCAACCCCTGCCCCAGACTTCTATGGAAAGTGTCTGCAGGCTTCAGTAATCACTTATATCCCTGGATGTGCTTCATCCCTAACTTCCAAGAATTTTCCTGCCCCCCCCCTTTTCCCTTTTTTTAACTTAAAACTGTGACTTTGTGATAGTTCATTTTTGACAGCATTTTAAAAAAAATTTACTTATCCTCTCCCCCCATTGTTTGTGCTTGCTGTGTGCTCTATGTGTCCATTTGCTATGTGCTCTCTGTGTCTGCTCATCTTCTTTTTAGGAGGCACTGGGAACTGAACCTGGGACCTCCCATGTGGGAGAAAGGCACTCAATTGCTTGAGCCACCTCAGCTCCCTGCTTTGTTGTGTCTTTCATTGTCTTTCCTCTTTGTGTCATCTTGTTGTTTCAGCTTGCTGCGCCTGCCCATCATGCCAGCTTGCTGTCTTGCTCATCTTCTCCAGGAGGCACCGGGAGCCAAACCCAGGACCTCCCATGTGGTAGGCGGGAGCTCAATCACTTGAACCATATCCACTTCCCTTGACAGCATTTTTAATGAATGTTTAAGACACTCTGACCTGGCAAATGGCCAGAAATGTACAATGGAGTTAATAAGGCTTTCCTGAAATGTTTGAAATAATGTATATAAAGCATCTAATACAATGGCTGACAAAACATGAGTCCTCAATATATTGTTACAGTTATATCAGTTAAATGAAGCAAAGGAAGAAGAATAGAAGTCTGAAGACATGTATTTTGACCAATTTTTTCAGCCCTTTCAAAAGCTCATCTGTGAATAGCCTTTGAAGGGCCACACTAGCTTGTTTTATATTGATATAGATGTTTTAAAGCAATACCTCCCCAGAGTTTCTTCCTGATGAAGATGATGAACCCAAAAAACATTTCTTTGTCTGCCTTTCTTCTTCACTTCCAGGTAGTCTCCCAAATATACCAAAGTTTCCTGGGCTGTCCATAATTGAGATTTCTTGGAATATTTTAACAAAAGAGCATCTGGAAAAAAGGTAAGACAAAAACAGTTCATATTTTCAAAAGGATGGTACAATTCATGAGTAAAGTTGGGCATGGACTCAGGTCCTAAGCCATCTTATCTGAGATCTTCAGCTTCTCTATGTATTTTCTCAAATTTCAGCCTCTTCTATAACTACTACTATAAAGTACAACAAGAAGAAAGCTTTACAAATTACAATGAAACATAGCTTTTGATTTACAAAATGTCTTGTTTGTGATGGCAAGGGATTAAGTCTAGACCAGAGTTATCTGTATGAAGGTAGTGGAATATAAAGGGCTTTTTAAAACAACAAAACCCCAGAGACCATCTTGGAACAAGTGATATATGCTTGCATCTTCTTCTGATTATCTGGGGAGACCAGATAATAGAGGATAATACTACTTGTGCTAGATCACATAGATTGAAATAAACCAAATTTTACTTGTAAGGCTCCCAGCCACTCCAGAGAGCTGAGATTACATATTAAAAGGCACCATAATTTTCTCTTAATTGTTTTGTCTAAGTACCTGAGAAAATATTATATAAAGATGCATGCTCAACTAAACAAGGAAAAGATAAGAAGAAAAAGTAAGGGCAGCCTTCACTTTAAAGAAAGAAAGAACAGTCCTAGTATTTCTTTGAGCTCGAAAACAAATGTGAACTCTAAGAAAGAAATACAAAATTTTGGTATCCAAGCTAAAATTATGTGAACAAAATCCTCCTTTGTCTAGGTTGTGATAATGGATGAATGAATGGGAGATTCAGGAGAGAAACTACTTCAATTAAGGCAAACCCAAAGGACTGAGGTGGGGGGAAAGGAGATAACTGGGTACTGGGGAAAGGGAAGATGGCAACCAGGGTTGGGTGTCTCAATCAGAGAAGCTGGAGATAGGAATAGAAAGTGAGCTGCTTGCACACACACAAGTGAACTGTGGGAAGAATAAGAAATGTTTAACTTGCTCTGTTTTTACAACTCTGTACCTTGCTTCCTCCAATGTGGCTTTTCTCCCATAAATTGGCATATGGGCATAGCCATAAAGCAGTTACCTAACTCTGATTAAGTGTGATTATGAAATTTTTGAATCTCTCAGTAAGTAGGGAACTTCTATAACTAGAAAATTTTGCCTCTTTTGGTAACAACCTGATCTGTATTTTAGTCTGGTTTCAAGGTGCAAGCAAAACATTGGAATACATGAAGCATAAGTTCTCAACTTTGGTTTTATATGGAATCCCTGGGGAGCTCTTAAAAAATACTGATGCCTGGATCCACACCCCAGACCCATTGGATAAGAATCTGGAGGTGGCTGGAAAGAAACCTAAGTGCATAGGTGGGAAAATATCTGTCCACTAGATGGATGATAGTTAACTAAATCAAACTCTGTCCCCCTAGGGTTTGAATGGAGAAAAACACACAGAAACCCGCTGATAATGAGAATCAAAGGAGAAGTCAAGTGCTGATGGGATGATATGGTATCCAGAACTCTTATAAACTCTGAATGATGGCTGTTCCTGAGTCCTCTAAGATTTTTGTTTCCACTATTGCCTTATTTGTCTGTATAGCAAACCCCCATTACGTGAGGAAGCCAGAGCTAGTCTCTATTCTTTGCAGGAATTAGGGCCTAAAACACAAAAAGTATGAGTGTGTGGTGTCCCTGAAGTATACATTTCTCTGTATGGAACAAAGGGTAAGAGAAAGCTATGTCTTTCATGGGCTCTAAGTGATCTACATAACAAAGTCTTCAGGATGCCCCAAATTTAGATGCTTCCTGAGATTATACCCACTGAAAAGGTTGTACTTACTGTGTGCACAGTGAAGTTGACTGGGCTTAAAAACTCCCGTTTTCTCAAGTCTCTGAAGTAGCCAATCATGCCCCACTCCTGCCAAGAGTTTTTCAAAGTCGTCAGGCTCGAGGGTGCGAGCTTCAAGAATCTCTTGTCTCATCTTTCCTGGCAATGACACAAAAGAACTTCCACTGGAATTCAGAAAGGACCATGGGTTTTCCCCCTCAGAAGAACCACTGGAAAATGGTGATTTAAACCACCAGGCCGAAGATGAGCTGGAGTTCTGGCTGCAGTTTAGCAAGTTTCCAGGTTCACTTCTTTCCTCTGTGGTAGTACAGTCATCGCTGAGGCCAGGGAAAGGAATGTTACTGTGCATAGAGGAATTGGGGGTCTCAGCCACTTGACCGGGTGGCTGCCTTAGAGCACACGGTCTAAGACAGCTACATCTGCTAGTGGAGTGAACATCCATGCTGTTGAGCAGTTGACTAACCTCATCCACCAAATGAGTTTCAGCATTGAAGCCCTTCTTTTCAACTGGGTCACCACCTTTACCTGGGTCAGGAATTTGGCCAGGCCAATGAGGAGTGAAAGAGCCGCCTGCTAAGATGGAACCATTGTCCAGAGAATCACCCATAACTATAGGAGAATCAAAGGGCACATTCTCTGTGCTTTCTGCTGTTTCTCCTTCTGGGTCAACCAAGGAAGGGCGATCTCTAAATGTTGGGATTGTGCCTTTTTTATCAATTTTCTCTCCCTTCTCTTCCCCATGCCTGTCTTTGGCATTGCAGTTGATTTCTGAAGACTCATCAATTACTTCAAAGGCCTCAGAAGAAGACCATGAAGCAGAACCACATGAGGGTCTGGAATGAGTGGAAGTATTTCTAGGTCCCCTATTTCTAACTTTTGGGATGCCCACACTAGAAGCCAAGAAAGTGCCTGTCATGTTGTGAGGAGTGAAGGTTGTCAAGGGCATGTGCTTGTGTAGTTGACTTTGAGAAGACTCCAAATTGTCATCCTTAGGAACCTGGACAGAGAGATCATGAAGCTCTGAAGACAATGACTGGACAACATTGCTTTCCCCATTGTTCTCCAGCTCTTCAGACAGGGCAGTGGAACACTGAGTGTCCACAAGATATTCTTTGCTAGGCTCTTTTCTGGCTGACTTATCATCAAGAGGATAATTCACTTCTTCCCAACTTGTAGAGGAACTAAACCCTGATAAATTGCTCCAAGAACTGGAACTCTTGCTGTCATTCAGAGACTTCTTCAAAACAGCTCCTCCACCACTGCTGGAGTCTGGTGGCTCAGTCTCAGTCTCCATATCTTGATCCAGTGAGATTCGAAATGCATCAGAATGGGTCCAGGTTTTCCTGTCTACTCTCCTGAGTTTCTCCTGATCATTCTTGGTCATTAGGGAAGGAGATATTCCCGTGCTTTTTTGAAAACATTGTTTGTCTTCAGTAGTACTCACAGTGTCTATATTTTTTGTTTCTGTTTTTAGAGCAGTGATACAGACTCCTGTTTTTCTATCTTTCTGCTTATTTTTGTAGTTTTTACAGGTGCTTTCAAATACTTCACACACTGAAGTATGATGCTGTGAATAGGTTTCAAGGATTTTTTGGAAATCCACTTGCCCATGTAAGATGGGCTTATCCAACCAGCATTTGAAACTTTCTGGAACATAAGATCTGCCATCTGTATTTGAGAAGCTTTGAACTTGTAAACAATCCTTCACTTGGGTGATAATAGACATGATTTCCCAAGACAGAGTTTCTCTGTCCTTACTCTCAGATGAAATACTGAAAGTGTACAGCTTTCCCATAGCTTCACTGCAGAGCTGACTTGCTGTATGGACCACCTCTGTCTCTCCATGAAGTCTTTGGTGTACTGTAGTAAGACAGAAAGCAGCTTTGATAAAACTATGAAGTTCCTGTTTTCCAGTAACTGGTTCATCATCTCTCTTGGTGAGGAGGCCAATTTCAAAGGCCTCCTTGGCTTCACCCAGATAGGAATTTTTCATTTCTGGAGGACAGTCGTTAGAACTACTATAAGATAATAAACAGGTGCCCCGGATATTCTGAGGAAAACACAAAACACAAAATTAGACATTGAATTGGAATCTAGAGGTGAATCAGGAAAACTTTTCATTCCTGGAGGACAGTCATTAGAACTATAAAGGAAAATAAGCAGGTGCCATGGAAATTCTGAGGAATATACACTATACAACATTGAATTAAGAACCTGAGGTTGTTTTGGTGAACCAGGAAAAGGGACTGGGTTCGTATGATTGGCTGGCATGAGGAGGAAGAGATTAGCTTTAACTACCATCCTACCATCACCCTGATACCTTACAATTAAAGATGCTATATTTGGTCTTGCTGGTGGTGGTTTTAGCAAACAGTCTATTCACTGGGATATGGACATGTAAGTTACTCTATGCAAATAAGATTGCTATATTTAAACAGGTCATCCTTTTTAATAATAGCCAAAACTACTGGTTTCCAAACCTGTCTGTGCAACTGAATCACCTGGGAGGTATTTCAAAATTACATATTTCTGGCTACTGATTCCAGAGATTTGCATTTAGTGGCTCTAGATAGAACCAGGAAGACATATTTTGAAAAGGCTCCTTGGGTGATTCTGAAGCACAGTCAGGCTTGGGAACCATTGCTGTAGAGAAGACAACATAACATTCCTCAGGCTGAACTGACTTAGGCTTCCACGAGGAAGGGGCCACTCTGGTAAAACCTCATACATGGTGTCTTAACACAATTGCAAACAATGTGGCTGGAAGCCTAGTTTACGAGGTTTGACCTTTCTTTCCCACTGTTTTACTCCTGAGACCACCCCAGGCAGAGCCGAGGGTTTGTGCTGTATTTACCGCCGACGTGAGCACGAAGAGGGGTGTGTAAGGAGTGAAGGCGGCCGCCAGCTTGCAGGCTTCTGCTGCTGACAGCAAATGGTGGTCAAACTCCTTCAGGAGGCCCTGAGACAAGACAGGAGGCAGAGCAGAGTGTTGACAATTATTTATCCCTTAGCAAAAGACAGGCTAGGAAATGCCTGTGCTTTTCTTTCAAGATCAGATGGACGCCCCACCCCTCATCACGACCATTTCAGAAACTAATGCCAAGAAAGCGTAAGTGGTTCTCAAGAACCCAGTGTTGACAACTCCTTCCTTCCCCCAGCACAAACACCGAACACACACACACACACACACACACACACACACACACACAAACACAAATACCGGAAAGGGCTTAATATGTGCAAAAATTCACAAGGCCTGCCTGCGCAAAATAATTGAGATGAGTTTCTTTGGAGGATGATGGTGGCTGCTTTGTTCCCAGGAACTCGGCACATTTTGCAGCCAGATTAAGTGCTGATTTCTGCATTGTTCTTGGCAAGGAGCCCAAACTTTAGTTCATGATTTCCCAGCAATTAAAATATATCAATTCATTTTAGAAATATTTGTTGAGTGTCTCCATGTACAAGGCACTGTTTTAGACACAGGGACACAGGGAACTTAACCCGCATGAGCTGACTTTCTGGTGGTGGGAGGGATTAGTCAGTATACAAAATAAACAGAATGCATCATATCTGAGAAGGTGATAAGTGTTCCAGAGAAAAATAAAACAGGGAAGGACTCAGGAAGGTCCAGGATAGGAAGAAAGTTGACAATTTTAAACAGTCATCAAGGATGACATCAGTGAGCCAGGGACAACTCTTTTTTTTGTGTTTTGGTCTGACTGCTAAAGCAAGAAATTAATAAGACTCAGATTAGTAGCAACAAGGTATATATGTTCTTATGCTATATTAATTAGTGTCAAGTGCAGTTACTGCTGTCACTTTGGGTGCTTAACAAAAATAACAATAGAGAATAACATAAAAAATCTTATTTTCAAATGAGTGAACCCCCAGTGAATTCATAGTAGAGATTTCTCAGTGTAGTGCAATGTCCCAGCCAATTCTCTGGACTGGTAAGAACATCTGGGATCTGCTTCCAGTTCTGCCTCTTACTGGTTGTGCAAACTGCAGAGGTTGCTTAGTTTCTCTGGACCTCAGTTTATTTATCTCTAAGATGAGAATGATACATTCTGCTCTAGCCACCTCACAGGGTTTTATGTGGCTCATATACATAAATATGCACACTTTTAAAATTGTAAAGATATAAATATTAGTGCAGTAGGGACGATCCAAGCACAGCCTGCTGCTATTTCCCTGAGACACACAAATAAACCCTGTGTTTAGGACAGTGCTAGCCTGGCTCCTAGGATGGGATGATAATGATGGGCAGATTCCCTTGAGGTAAAAGACATCGCCCAGCAGGTAGTGGCCTGCCAGTGCTTCCCTTCCCCTTCTGTCCTGAGCACACGTAAACATTCACTAGAGACGACCTGGCTAAAGTGTGTGTGTTTTATGGCACCTGGCCCACCCCTGCTAATGTATCTGTTCCTGGTGGGGACAGAGGGGCTTCCTTCCACTACGGCACAAGCACAAGATGGGTGCATGCAGAATGTCTCCCTTTGTTGACTGCAGGTTGAGGCACGCTGGCCATGGGGGACCGATGCCCACTAGTGAAGCTGACCTTTCTCTGTCTCTTCTCTATGAGAGTAAATGTTTTCCAACCAGTGCCTGTGTGAGTTCTGCTTCTGCAGGCGAGCCTGACACCTGCAAACCCTGGAGTGGGTTGGGACCCTAGAACTGCTGTTCCTGGTGGCAGGCACTGGTATGCTCCTTGCTTCCAAACTTGCAGTGACATTCCAGCCTTGGAGATGGTAACAGATATCTCTCACTTCTGACTAGCAATTAGTAACCGCTCTTATTAAAGACAAGAGTGTAGAACAAGGTACTGGTGCTCTGATTTGACCAGATGATGATTAAAATTTTTAAACTATTACCCTTTACTTTATTATTGAGGTGGCCCAAGTTTGAAAACTACATTTCATCATAATTTGAAAGGAAATAAGTAGGATTCAAAGCATTTATCATTTTGATGATATTCCTTCATTCATTCACCAGTCACTTTTTTGAGTACCCTCTGTGCCTGATATTATTGTGCTAGGTGGTGGGATTATAAAGCCCAGAAGTGGGCACCATCCCCAGGACAGTTCACATTGTTCTAGAAGGGAAGACACTCTGCTCTCTGATGACTGGAGAGAGAAAGCAATTGGCTAAACAAACGACCAATAATGATGTGATACTGACAGCTTTGCAGGTGATGCCACTCTGTACCATGTTTGTGACAAATGATAATTACCAAGTTAATCTGTGGATTGTTTTTAAATTTTTCATAATCTTTCTTGCTCATGGAAACAAAGATGTCAGCCAGTATACCAAGTGATGTGGCAATACCCTGTAAAGAAAACACAAAACACAGATTGGGAATTCACACTCGATTATTGCTCACATCTAATGGCAATGATTAGTCCTCCACATGAACCATTTGCCTCTTATTATAATACTATTATTAAGACACTGGAGACATTTTTAAATTGGGTGCCACAAGGTTTGAAAGAGCATTACCTCCTGAGGTACATGGACCTAATGTAAATGTGGCTATTTGTTGGTTATTGACACTAACTTGTTCACACTGCTTCTGGACCTTAATAACTGGTCCAAAAAGATCCCTTACACCACATTTTATCCATGTTTTGAAAGGACTGCAGGCAGCAGTACTGTTGACAGCTCAGGGAAGGGTAATAATCTGATGCTTTAGTTACTGATGAGAATATTCCCACAGAATTACATAGAATGAAAAGATCAAACAGAAAAGCAAATGATGCTTGGCAAGCTCTTGACTAAAGATGCTAGATATACAATTAGTTAAAGCCTTTTCTCACTCAACTCAGGAAAAAGAGGTCCCTGACAATCATTTTACATATGAGCAACTTGATAATCTCAAATTTGCTATGGAATCGAGTAGAGGGCAAATATATAACAAAATTGATAGATGAATGGGTAAATAAAAATTAATATATAAATAGATAGTTACAATTATACACAGAAACAATAACTATATGTCCAGAACCTAGCAGTGAGTGAGAAAAGAGCAAGAAACAGAAGGAAGTTGCTAAATTACCTGGTCCTATGCTCATGTAAAACAAAAGTAGGACAAATGAAATTGATAGATGATAAACTGAATTGTACTATAAGGAGACCGTCATCTAAAGATAAACATAGCAAAGGAGAAAAAAAAAACACTAGACAAATAACCTTTTTATCTGGCTGAGGAAGTGTCAAATATCCTGTGATTGAGGCCCATATTAATTCTGCAGCTTCATACCACATTCCTGGAAAAAAAGAGGGGTTTTGGGGGAACAGGAAGAAAGTGCTAGTATATATGTTCTTGTGTTAGAAAATAACCCTGAAAACTAACACAGAAAGAAGATGTATTGGATGCTGTTAGGAAAATTCAGGACTGGATCAGTGTGGCATAACAATCTGTTTTTCAAATTGGTTGTTAATACAGACACCTTTTCCATTTCACAGGGACACAGTGAGAATTAACTCCATTATTTACAAGGATAATAATTTCAGTCCTCTGCTAAAATTTCCAAGCACTTTAATTTATATTTTAAAGTATAATGAGATTTCTATAAACTTTTCTTGAAAAATTCAATGAATATTCTCCAAAAAAATGAATGGGTATCATGGTGGGTTTTGAATAGGGGGTCATGATATCACATAAAGATCTTGCTGAATTGAGAGTCATATGCTAGAAATAATTCTGAAAGCCCTATGGTAAATGGTCATAATATATACGTATAAACTTCTTGAGAAAAAATAGTTAATTTTAGTAATATTCACTTCTGAGATCTCAAGTGTCATTCTCTTTTAGATGAAGAAACCAAAAGAAGTGGGAATTGACCATTCTAACCAGGTACGGTAAGAAAATTCCACAGTAATATTTTGTAGTCAGACTTTGTAAATGAGCCTTGAGAGCAGTGCATGCTTAGTGACTGTACCTAGCTTTTGCAGAATTTGCCCTCTGATCTGTATACAGACCGACTGCACCAGGACCTTGTCACTTTCATTTCTGTACAGCCAGGTACCTAAAATATTAAGAGCGGGGGAAAAAAAGCACTTTGGGCCTTGAGTTATAAAGAAATAGCCTCCTAAAACAATGCTCTTCTGGTAGCTTTGTGAGCACACGTGATATAGATTTGAGACCCATTCTCTTCTCTGCATTTAGAATAAAGTCCAAATTCCTTGCTGTAGCCTACAAGGCTCCTGAGGAGCTGACTCCTGCCTGGTCTCTGAGTCTCTCCTTTGCCAGCTGAGCTCTGCCCACTCTGGCTTCACTGTCCCTCCTGCTTCACGGCCTCTGCATGTGCTGTCTCCTCTGCCTGGGATGCTATTTCCTCTGGTCCTTGAGTGGCCAGCTACTTCTCCTTCAGGACTCGGCTTCAGCACTATTACCTGAAAGTCCTCCCCAGATCCATTTACCGCATTATTACCCGCACTGTCTGGTGGTTGCCTCGCTGAGGGCGGGATCAACCCCAACCACCTCAAAGTGGGCTGGCTGCTGAGACTGATGCTCCACACACAAGTGTATGAAAATATTTATTAGCCACAATTGAGGGTCTTCCTGGGGAGAGCAGGGCAGGCTCCCAAGCCGGTCCATATGATGTGAGCAAAGGAAGAGTGAGCAGTTTCGGTTTTTATTGTGGTTAAGGGGTGGGACCAGGGTAAATTTTCCCACCAGCCCGGCCAGGCAGATGCACGGGCTTTCTTATCAGATTGCTCAGATGTGGGGGGAAAAGGGGGTGATGGAGGAGCCGGAAAGCTGTCAGTGGTCAAATATCGAATATAAAAAATGGAGTTAGATTCTTTATTACACCCACCCTCATTAATCTCTGTCTTTATTATCTTCCTAGCTTTTAATGTGTGTGTGTGTGTGTGTGTGTGTGAGAGAGAGAGAGAGAGAGAGAGAGAGAGAGAGAGAGAGAGAGGGTTGGGAGTAGAAGATGGGAAGAGTGCATATTGTAGGAATGTGCGGTCAGTGTTTGTATTCCAAACTGTCTTCCCACTGAAAATGTCCACAAACTTCAAGGATCTCAGACTTATATCCAAACATATTGAGCTTAAATTCTACTAGAAACTGTGTTGAACTTATTAGGAAACTTGTTGACTTAAATGCCCAAAAATTCAGGCAAGCTCCAAAGGCCTAAATTCTTTGCTACTTGACTATTAGGGATTGCTTCCTTGTATGTATGGTTAAATGTTAAAAGGAAATCCATTTCAAAATAAGTCTTCATTTAACAAACCAAATTTATTTTCCAAACCATTTAAATACATAAAGCCCATAAACGTTCTCTTCTGAACCGAGAACCTTTTGTTCCGAATCACAATTCTTTTCAAGGCCATTACTGGGCCCTTTTGAGGTCCATAGAGTTACCTGGTTTAATAACTATTATCCATTAGTTGACAGTACTCTATAATAAAGTAGGAAAGTATCTGAAGCCTTTTTTTTTTTTTTTTTAGAGAAAACAGAAACACTTAGAAGTAAGCTGCTTGAACAAAGCTACATCATTCATCAAAGGCAGAGCCAGATCCAGGTAGTTCAGGGATTCTCTAGTGTATAGCAACTATTATATCATTAAGTTTTTCTTAAATTAGATCTCTGCTAGAGACTGAGGATAAAAGTGATTGTGAAGATATAAAGGTACCTTACCTGTTGCACCATTGTTGCTTATTAGACTGCTCAGGATATACTCTGCTTTTAAAAGTTTCCCTGTAAAAAAACAATCAAATGCCATACAATTAGTTCTGAACATGCACCTAAATACAAGTTGTTCATGCTCTAAGACTGACACACTGAAACAGGGACCACTGCCTCTTTTGGAAACATTTTATTTTTAAATTTAAAGTCAATAGCTACATCATACATAAAACAAAAAAAGAAAGATGAAGTTTACAGAAGTTGGTGAAGTGGGCAGTTGTGCAGGATCTGAAATGGCAATTTGATTAATATATATATTAATGTATATGAATGAATATTTCATTCATATAGAGCAGGGCATGAGTAGTAGAGGCAAATCTTTGTAAAAAACAGTGTCTCCTCTCTGTTGAAGCTATACATAGAGGTGGAACAGAGCTGCCAATTCATAGAACTATTTACAGATTTGGGGTGTGTAGCCGTTTGGCAATTTGATGTAATTATGAATTCCAAAAATATAATTGGATCATACTTGTAAACTGATCTGTTAATCTGGGCATGATTAAGTTTGATTAGGGTGTTGACTAGACTACCTCAGTAGGGCGTTGAACCCCACTCCTTGGTGGGTGGGGGAATCGCATATAAAAGGCAAGGCAAAGGACAGAGGAAGCAGTTTTTGAGAAGCAGTTTTGATGTTGGAGTTTTGATGTTGGAGAGAAGGCCCCAGGAGAAGAGAAGTGAGCCATTCGCCTGATAGTCTACAGCAGACCTTGTGGAGGAAACAGAGGAGCTAAGCCCAGAGAGAAACGCAGCCCCGGGAAGACAGGAACCCAAGAAGCCTGAACCCTGGCAAACATCGGCAGCTGTCTTGCTCCAACACGTGGCAATGGACTTTGGTGAGAGAAGAAACTTATGCTTTATGGCCTGGTAACTGTGGACTTCTACCCCAAATAAATAACCTTTATAATGACCAACCCATTTCTGGTATTTTGCATTAGCACCCCTTTGGCTGACTAATACAGGGTGGGATGGGGGATAAATTCTCTTTAGACATTTTACTTATTTTAGTTACCACAACATAGGAGGGGCCTGATGTATGGACAGCTTTGTTTTTTTAATAAGTAGGAAACTCAACCATTTATGCTATTATCATAATTCCTTCTGATGGTTGCCTCCAAGCCCTACATGATCTGGCCCCTGTGGTGTCTTTGACCTCATTGCTAACTATTTTTTCCCTTACTCTCACTCCATCTATTTCAGTCACAGTGGCCTCCTTGCTGTTGCTTGAACTTGCCTGGCATGCTCTCATATTTTAGTCTGGAATGCTTTTATTCCACTATCTCGAAGGCTTTTTCCCTTCCCCTTCAGGTCTTGGCTCAATTATCACCATCTCATGAGGCCTTTGTCAACCACCCTATTTCAAATTGCACACACAGACATGCATCCTGGCTGTGGTAGACAGTGTTTCTAAAGAAGGTGACAACAGTAACTTTCATCCCACACACTCTTTTGCAATGCAACCTTGCCATTCTTCCATCAAGAAGTAGAATCTAGAGTTTACTTTTCCTCTCCTTGAATCTGGGCTGGCCCCGTGGGCTGTTTTGAGCAGTGAACTATGGCAGAAAGGCTACTGTGTACCTTTCTGGTCTGGGCCTCTTTCGGGGATCTGTAGCTTCTACTTTCACCTCTTGGAGCCCAGCCCCCATGCTGTGAGGAAGCCCAAGCAGCCACGTGGAAAGGCCCTTCCAGAGGAGAACTGAGGCCCTCACCTGACAGCCAGAGTGGTCATTGCTGGAAGCCAGTACCAAATGCCTACTGTGGAGACCATTTTGGACTTTCAAGCTGTCCCAGCTCCCAAGCTGGTACCACTTAAAAGGAAAGAATCACCCAAATTACAAAATTATCAGAAAAAATAAATGTCTATTGTTTTAAGCCACTAAATTATGGGGGTGGTTTGTAACAAAAATTGTGTATCTAGAGTGGGCATACTGTATTACTAGAAAAGCCAAGTATAATTTAAATACTGAGGCACTGTATGGAACCTTTGTAACTGAGGGTTAAGAATTAAATAGATGCCTTTATATTACAAAAATCAGCAGGTTAATATCTGAAATTGCTGCAACTGGCTGGATTTAGCCTAGACCTGCTGTTATGATGGTCATTCTAAACACGTCTCATCCCTGTTTATGGTTATGCAAAACGTAGCCTCTCCCTTGTGTACAACCACTTCACCCTCCTGTTTGGTATCCATATGGAAAACCTTGTGACTGACCTCTCTTCTGTACTTTCCTATCCCAGAATCTTGATCTCTGAAATGATTATAACCTTATAACTCACCCTGATTTGGTACCCACCCATGCGCAAATCCCTTAATGTTTTTTTTTTTTTTTTAATTACTTATACATTTTTTTTTTTTAAGATTTATTTATTTATTTATTTATCCCCCCCTTGCTGCTTGTGCTTGCTGTGTCCATTCGCTGTGTGTTTTCTCTGTGTCTGCTTATCTTCCCCTCGCTGTGAGGTCCTGCTGCATCAGCCCCTCGCGCCGTGCGGGCCGGCCTGCCCTCACAAGGAGGCTCTGGGAAGCGAACCCGGGGCCTCACACATGGTAAACCGGGGCTCTATTGGTTGAGCCACACCTGCTTCCTGTTGTGAGGGCTTGCTGCATCAGCCCACTAGGCTGCCCGGGCCGGCCTGCCCTCACAAGGAGGCCCCGGGAAGCGAACCCGGGGCCTCCCATATGGTAAACAGGGGCTCTATTGACTGAGCCACTCCCGCTTCCCTCCCTTAATGTTTATTAATGAAGGAAACTGTGTCCAGCTCCTCCCTAATTATGCATTAGCATCCCGATGGTATAAAATATTAGAATCTCTGCAGTTTGAGGAGGCTGATCAAGATTTTACATCTCTGGTCTCCCACTGGTGAATAACTCCTCTTTTCCGTCCTAGCCTAGTGTGTCCTAGCCTAGTGTGTCTGTCTATTCTGCTGTGCAGGGTGAACCAACCCAGCCAAGGACCACACCGGCCCCTCTTCAGTACTGCTATAATGAAAATGGAAAACATATGGTATTGGCTTAGGAACCAGGTGTCAGGTAGAGGCATGAAGGGTGGTGAGGAGACTGAAAAGGCAGTGAGGGAATTGTTACTGGTGGTTGGAGAAAAGGGAACACACATCATATAGTGGCAAAAAGTTTGGCAACACTGTCTCTTGTATTAATGTGAAAAACAGAAAATGTAACTTAATGAATTTGTTGCTTTGGCTAAGGAGATTTCCAGGGAGAATATTGAAAGTGCCAAAATGGACTTCATTTAGCTTTCAGGGAGAAAGAGATGAACTAAAGAAGGACTGATTACATTTTCAAGCAGAATTTAATGGAACTATGGAAGGCCCAGAATAGTCTTTCCAGGCAGCAATACATTCTCATATGAAACTGACTCAGAAGACAAACTGAAGAGCTGTCGAGAACCACTCCCAGAGAGAAGTAGGCCTTGATCAAGGAACAACTCTCTGTCCCAGGAGGAGGATTTGGTGACAGATACCAGACTAGATTTTTTTTTTTTTAATTAAAAAAAAATTTATTAGAGCAACATTGTGGCCTGATTTAGATTACTATGGACATAGTATCTGCTACGTGTTTCTCATTTCCTCCCTTTTTGAACAAGTGTCGACTAAAGTCATCCTGTTCCTCTCTCCCCATTTTATACTGGTTATGTTGGAGGTAGATAATTTGTCTTTTAGTTTACAAGTCTCTGTATCCCAGAAGCAACATCCAAGGAGATTTACTTGTTCCCAAATCTGATTCAGATGATATGATCCTCAACCTTGAGCCTGATGCTTTCATAAGATGAGATTTTGAGGGAGGCAGTAAGAGCATTTTGCATGTGGGAGGGTTGTGAATTATTGTCTAGGTCTAAGATTCAGGGTAGTTTGTTATGAAGCAAAGGATAGTGAAATGCTGGCATGCTCCCTTCACCTTCTCTGCTTTACTTTTCTCCATAGCACTTATTGTCACTATTTGCTTATTTTAATTATTTGCTTATTGCCTCTCTCCCCAGCTAGAATGTAAACTCCAAGACAGAAGAGGTTTTTATTCATTTTCTTAACTGCTCTATCCACAGACCTCTAACAATGCTTGGCACATAGCAGATACTCAATAAATGTTTGTGATCATTCATCCAACAAATACTTAAATTGTTCCAGGGACTATGTTAAGAACCAGAGATTGAGTAATGCAAAAGGCAGACCCCTACCTTCAAGGTAATAATAATCAGAGCTACCATTTAATAACTGTTTATTATGTGCCAGATACTGGTTCTAAATTATATATAGGGGGAAGCGGGTGTGGCTCAATCACTAGAGCTCCCGTTTACCATATGGGAGGCCCTGGGTTCACTTCCCGGGGCCTCCTTGTGAGGACAGGCCGGCCCGCGCGGCGCGGTGGGCTGATGCAACAAGACCTCGCAGCAAGGGGGAGATAAGCAGACACAGAAAAAGCACACAGCAAATGGACACAGCAGACACAAGCAGGAAGGGGGGGATAAATAAATAAATAAATCTTAAAAAAAATTATATATAGGTATTCTTATTATCTTCCTTTCACAGATGAGGAAATGGGTCATACAGAGATTAACTAACATGACCAAAAGATATGAACCAAGGCAGCCTAACATTAAAGCCCAGAATCTCACCTGTGCTAAGATGATTCCCAGGGTTTCCAGTATTTTCAGATTAATTTACAACAGGAGATATATATTTAGTTAAGCAGTTTATTGAGGAATGGGAGTTAAAAACAGGATTATGCACCTGAACCAACAGACATGGGCTCCTCTAGGCAGAGAGAGCATTTTGGGCTTGTGGGTTACCTTTATATTTACAACAGGATAGTTCTGTAGGGGGCTGCCTATTGTCAGCCATGCATGATGTAATTTTTCTGGTTTGCAGTCTCATTCTCTTTTCAAACAGAAGAAGCAACATGTAGCATGTTTTAGTCAGCTAAAAGTTGCTGGGAGCAATATACCAAAAATGGGCTGGCTTTTGCAGTGGAGATTTATTAGGTTAAAAGCTTACAGTTCTGAGGCCATGAAAGTGTCCAAATCAAAGCATCATCAGGAGATACTTTCTCCCAAGCTGCAGCTGTGGGTGATCAGACATATGGTGGTGTCACGCATCTCTCTCCTCTCCTCTGGGCCTCACTGCTTTCAGCTTCTGGCTAAAGTGGCTTCCTCTCAGCTTCTGTGTTCTGGTGATTTCAGCTTCTGGCTCCTGGGGCCCTTTCTCTCAGCTTCTGAGTTATTCTCTGTCTCTGCAGCTTTTTTTTTTTTTTCTATCTGTGGTTTTTTATTCCTACATTTATAAAGGACTCTAGTAAGAGGATTAAGACCCACCCTGGGTCATACAATCTAATTAAAGGCTCTTAACTGAAGTAATTTAATCAAAAGGTCCCACATACAGTAGGTTCACATGCACAGGAGTAGAATATGGTCTTCTGGGGCCACAAAAGCTTCAAACTGCCACATAGCACAAAGCAATATTTTTGCAATCTCTAGAGTCTCCAACCTTCTGTCCGTCCTTTCCTGACTTTTTAAAAATTGCTGTGTTTCTTTTCCTCCTTCCCTCCCTCCCCCCCTCTCTCCCTCCCTCCCTCCATCCCTTCCTTCCTTCCTTTTTCCTTCCTTTCTCTCTTCCTCCCTTCCTTTCAATTCCCTGTCTATTTTTAAACCACATTGTTTTCCTATTTTCTGTTATTTGCTTATG
>JAQZBX010011601.1:0-42451 GCA_029593785.1 Cabassous unicinctus | reverse complement strand
ATTATTCAACCTTTTAAATAATTAAATATAATATATAATAAAGATTTATAATTGAAATATCCCTGTAACCTTCACATGAATCAAGAAGTAGAGCACTGCCTTTATCGCCAAAGCCAATATATGGCATTACTGATCTTAATTTTCTCCTTTGTCTAGAACAAGCTATTCCTCTGACTTTTATTGGTAATCTCTTTCTTGCCTGGTGATCTTAGACAGAGATATATCATGGATTTTCATAGTTTCCATCTCACTGGTTGTCTTGAAAATTGAATAAGAACTCTAAGTATATGGACACAATAAACATTTGCTATTACTTATCCTACTTGCACATCACATTGGAAGTCAAGTCTAACTTTGAATGCAGATGTGGAAGAAATAAAGCAGGATAAAGTGATATGTGGAAATGATAAGGAGTTGGAGAGGAATTATAATGTGTTCAGCTGTATTTTTTTTTCCAAAGTGTATTGGTGGGAGTTTTGTAATCCACATAGTATGAGACAAAGTTTCCAATTTTTAATTTTCTAAGATTCTAAGTTTTATAATTTTTCAGGAAATCTATTAAAGTGATGATACTTAGAAGTAAATAAAACCCTTTCACATGCTCTCAGAGAATACAATTAAAGCCAATTTTTGAAGAGAGATGACCATTGTATAACATCATGGCCAAAGCCATTATTTTCGCCTGAGTCAGTTTAGAGATTACGGTAAAGAAGAGGACCTCAAAGCAAAAGATTCACAAATTTATTTTCATAACACAAACCTTTGCATAAAGAGCAGAAATATTCTATATTGTGGCCCAGGAGGAATGTCTAATGACTAAGATGCCTAAATCACATGCACCTGGGCTAATTGTGGCTCACATACTCTTTATAATCTTGATTTATTTTAGCAATGCAATCGTACTGATTACTTGGAAGTAAAGGAAATCCACTTGGTGAGTTCAGTATTTGGGAAGGTATTCCAAGCAGCATGTAAAGAAAGACTTTTCCCTAGAATAAATAAATGTAACTTTAGCATTTCTACTTAATACTATATTTTGTTTACTTTTATGCCTGATTACCTCTACTAATAATTTTAGGTTTGCAAATACAGTTTGAGATTTGACTTGTTTTTATGTGCAAATTATCCCATTGTATTTGAAGTATTTTGGGGGTAATTTGAGTATATTTGAGGGAACACTGAGTGACAGGTGCCAGCTGGTTTCTATAATTGTACAAGTTTTTCTTCTGAGAAAGGTAGTAGGAATTATAATGTGCATATTATTAATAGCAATAATGGTTAAGGAAATATGAATTCAAGAAAAATGAAATAATTTTAGCAGTAGGAGAATGGCCAGCATTTCAATGAGGAAAGTGAGAAAACACTGAAAAGGAAAGCATAGGAATGGGCCCACAATAATTGAAGTGGAAGCTGAAGATCTTGTGTGGTGAATTATGCCTACTCCCTTCCCATAGCCTGCCTGAGTATGCTATATGCCAAATTTATTTTTGCCTCCATTGTAAATATAACTTATTGTTAAGCAGTTAAAGTTCAATGCAGGCATAGTTTCTAATTTTTGTAGTTATTTGTTTTGATATTAAAAAAACCAATAGATTAAAAAAGTTGCTCACTTTGTATGTAATAGGGTATCTTAAACAGAGAAGCAGAACAGTCAGTGACAGGGAAATCATGCTTTGCAGTATGGGAAATTCAAATGAGAAGGGCAATTTTTCAGGACATTTTTTAGTAGGTGAATGAAGTATTGATTAAGAAAAAGTGATACACGTGTTACGAAAGTAGTGCCAAAACCCTAAACAAAAGAACAAATAATCACCCTGTAATATTGACTAAAATGATCACCCTCAAACACTGACAAACTTATCCGAAGACTCCAAACAGGTGACTAAAGATCAAAAGGAAGCCTCTCAAGTTGGAATTTGCATTTATCTTATTTCTACTGATTTTCTTGCCTGATGTTCTTGACTGTAATGATTATGATGGTAATGCTTTTAGTAATTCAATATTTTATTTATGCACAGCATTAAAGCATTAAAATTTACTTATTTTATTTATTCTACAATATGTACTAGTGTTGGTTATATGTGTAGTAGCATATATTATACAAAAAGAGAGCAGAGATAAAAAATATGAATAATTATTCATTGAGCCCATACCATGTACTAGGTGATAGTTGCATATATTTTACTTTATTTCTCAAAACAGCTCTGGGAGATAGTTATCCCCAATGAACTAATTAGCAATATGATGATC
The DNA here is from genome assembly GCA_029593785.1 of Cabassous unicinctus. Lineage (NCBI taxonomy): Eukaryota > Metazoa > Chordata > Mammalia > Cingulata > Chlamyphoridae > Cabassous > Cabassous unicinctus. The sequence goes on along the minus strand of JAQZBX010011601.1, from coordinate 40,201 downwards.
TGAGAAAATATATCACATGCCAAAAAACATACAGATGAAGAAGGGATGGTTAGAATTCAAAATTAAATTTGCATAAGTACTTCCCAATATTTCAAAAACCGTGTCCATCATTCTGCCCTTAAGGAGTTTGAGATCATTCAAATTAAGCATTTATAGAATTTTTATGGCATAGATTAAAGATTGAATTATTTTAGTCAGTGAGGTTCTATATCATTAATAAAACCTTCAGGTAAAACCTTGGTTATATAAGTGTGGGTAAGGAACCATGCTAAATGTAAACCATTTACTTGTATTGCAATGTGAGGTATAGTTTTTAATTTTGACTCTAGCACTTATTAGCGCTATAGCCATGGGCTAATTACTTAATTTGTGTATGTCTGAGCTTGCTTTTGTATAATATAAATTTACTGATAATATATTCTTCATAGGAGTATTGGGAAGAATAAAAACGTTAATAAGTATAAGGTGTTTAGAAGTATGTTAAATACATGGAATTACTCAAAATTGTTTTTTAATGTCAGAAATTAGATTTACTGTTTCATTTAATTAAGTTAGCAAAAATTTTACTGATGTTGTATGCATATTCATAGCAAAGTCAGAATGTAAACCCAAGCAGTTTCATTTCATTATGTTTATAGATATTAGGAAACTTTAATAATGGCTAATAACCCTAGGGTGATGCAATTTCGTAATTGAAAAGTATCTTATAAAATCTGGAGATTTGATCCAAAATTTTGCTGATGACAAACCTTAGAGCTAGAGGTTACCAGTTCCTAGAGGGAGAAGTAAGCTGTACTAGAGGCAGATTCATGATCCCTTTTCTCCTAATCCATTGTTCTTACATTGGAACTATCTGTTGTTGTAATAGCATTGCTCACCTTTTAGAGCATAAGGTTCAGTGCTTTTTTATTCTCTATTAGAAAAGTTGTGGTTTTATAGGAAATAATAAATAACAAACAGGATTCACTTATATCACCCCATCACGAACACCTTGTATTGGTGTGGAACACTTGTTACAATTGATGATAGCACATTTTTGTAATTGTACTATTAAATAAAGTCCATGGCTTAACTTAGGATTCATTGTTTGTGCATGCAGTTCCACGGATCTATTTTTAGTTTTTATTCTGTTACCATATATGCAATCTATCATTTCCCCTTTTAATTATGTTCAAACATATATTTCAGGGCTGCTAATTGTGTTCACAATGTTGTGCTGCCATCACCACGATCCATTATCAAAATATTTATTGCTGTATATATATTTCAGTGCTTTTTATGTATGATAGGTATAATTTTTTTTACTTTTTATAAGTTGGCTACACATGGAGGAGAGAGGAATGGGGCACATTTGTAGCTTATATTTAAGTATTATCCACATTTTTATGGCCTTAGAGAATCTGTGTTATTTAATTATCAACTTTTCATCTACATATCAAAAGAAAAATACCTGAAATAATGCAAGACCAATAATTGTGAATATTATATGCTTTTGCATGTAATAATTAGGTAATTACAAAAAATGTGTGTCATAACATTAAATTTTTTGTTAATTTAGTTCTACATTTTTATGAATTGGGGTTTTAGACTAAGAAAAATCTGGTGCCCAGTACTGGTTTGCTAAGGGCTAGTTGGGTATTTAGTATATGCTTAGTCCAGGAAAGCCTCAAGTAATTTTTATTTCTCTAAAGTACTATTACTTTTGTATGAACAATAAATCAAATGCAATAACATAGCCATTTACATAGTATTTTAGTTTTCTCAAAAGTCTCCCTTATCTAATCTTAAATAAGAAACTCAGAATTTACTCACTGATTTAGTTAATGGAGTATTTATGTCTCTATATTTTAGAAGTAAATATTGTTTGAAGAGAAACTTACAGTTTTCATATCTAAAATCAATGGCTGTGTAAAGAAGACAAAGTAGGGGCACAATCTAAAATCAAGGACTTAGAAAATAGGTGGCAGTTTATTCAAGGTGAATCATTAGTTTTTGGGGAAAATGAAATTAATGTAATAAAAGCATCATCTTTGACCCTGGGAATGTAGAAAAGTAGAGTTTCTTGTACTTATCAAATTGGTTAAAATGGGGAAATACATTTAATTAGTATAGATATTAAGTATGTATCAATAACTGCAGAAAGAATGATTTTTTTTGGCTTTCCCTGAGTACTGGGTAAAACTGCCTCATGTGCCTTCTTAGCTTTAACTACTGCTTTATTCTGGGGTTCATTTAAACATATGATTTTAATTGGAACACTGAATAAATAAGTATACATATGTTATAAAGTTCCAAATTAATACTGTCACAAACAACTAAAAACTGTGAACAAGCTAAGCAATAAAAAAAAATTAATCAAATCAATTGATGATACACAAAGTTTTGTCATTAGTATTTTACCAGACTTCATTCTTGGTTAATTTTGATTTATTTTCTCATGTTTGTTGTTTCTCCATATTCCTCACATACCTGCCTCAAGTCACGTTTATCATTTTTTAACATTATATTTTTACAGGATAAGGAAATCATTTCTTTCTCATCCTGGAGACTTCTAAGCAAAAACTAACAGGACACCATTTGGTAGAGGAGAAATATAATTTTTAGACTCCTAGTTGCAGTATCACAGAACAGAGCTTAGAAGCATGTATTTTTTAGATGATTCCAAAAGATGAATAAGTAGAGCTTTTAACCCCTTTGGCTATGCAGCATCCATTAACACTCCCCTATATTTATTGAAACTCCATCATAAAACAATAACATCTTTTTCTTGCCACTGAACAATGTGTATCTACAAAGATTATTATCTGTAAAGAGAAACACAACATCCCCATTGCCTTTGTAGACATATGTGGATATTGTTAATCAAATTGTTATTTTCTCCTTTATTTTGGTTACAGTTCCACAAGAATAACCTTCAACATCAAGAGACTGTAAATTTAACTAACCCAAAAATGCTTTATATGAAAAAATAATAACGGAAAATATAAGTAGTTCATATATATACACATATACTGTCTTTTGGAAAGTACTTACAAACAGCATGCAAGGAAAATTCATTACCTTTGAATAAAAGAAATGCTTTTTCTGAATTTATAATTCACCTAATATTTAATCATGTGAATTTATGCAACCCTAGGAGTAAATTTAAGGATGCAAAGACAGATTGTGATTTTACTCAATTGGATATGCATATTATTCTATCTGCCTTCACATTTTTACTCTGAATATATATGACCTCCCTTTTTTTGTGGGATCACTGGTTGAAAGACATGTGCCAATATTCCTTTTATTTGTACAAGATTTTTATCTAGGAATGGTAGGTAGAATTAGAAAATGCCTATCTTTGTTAGCACTAATAGTTTAGGAAATATGAATTCAAGAAGCTGAAAGATATACTGTGAAAATTTAGGAGAAAATTCAGCATTTCAATGAGGAAAAAGAGAAAACACTGAGATGGAAGCATAGGGATGGCCCCACAATAATTAAAGCGAAAGCAGAAGAATCTGCATGGTGATTTATATCCTTCCTTTCCATATCCTGCCTACATCTGTGATGTATTTTGAATTTTTTCTCCATTGTAAAGGTAAATGATTGTTAAACAGTTAAAGTAAAGTGTAGACATTGTCTCTGAATTCTATAGAGTCATTCGTTTTGAGATTAAGATAATTACAGAAAATTAAGGAGTTGCCAATTGCGTGATGTGATGTTCGTAAAGGACAATATCGTACAGTCAGTTAAAGGGAAATGATGCATAGGTAGGTAGGGAATTTCAAAGAAGAAAACATTATTAGGAGTTTTGGTAGAAAGTCAATAAAATATTGATTATAAATGGCTCACATGCTAGCAAAGTAGAGAGTAGACCCAAAACAAAAGAAACATTATTTCCCTGCATCATCGACAACCCTGATTATATGTAATTTATGAAAAATAAGCATAGCCAAAGACTCCATATAGGTGACAAAATATCAAACGGAAGTCTCTCAAAACTGTAATCTGCATTTATTTCTAATGACTGGTACTGTTTTTCTTGCTTGTAATGATTATGATGGTAATGATTTCAGTTATCCAATATTATAGTTAAACAATGTTTAAACCATTAAAATGTATTTATTTTATTTATTCTACAATTTTTTACTGTGTTAGTTAAATGAGTTTTAGCATATCATTGACAAAGGAGAGATCATAGATAAAATATTTAGAAATAATTTTTTATTGAGCCCCTACAATACACTGGGTGACAAGTTTTGTACTCTTTATCTAGTTTAATTCTCACAAATGTCCTGGGGGCTGTATTGTTAACCCCATTTTACTCATGAACAGTATGATGATCTCAGGAAATATATTACATGCCAGAAATAATACAGATGAGGAAAAGGTAGCCAAATTTCAAAATTAGATTCTCCAATATTTTAAGGAATAATGTAACTCAGTCTCTCTGCCTTTGAGATGTTTAGTATCATGCAAATTAAGAATTTATGAAATTTACACTTGCATAGATGAAGGTTAAAAGAATTGAGTCAGTGAAATCCTCAGTTTGCATTAACAGTAGAATAATTTTTTAAATTATGTAATTAGTCACTGTGTTAAGTTTATAACATTTTCTTAGTTATGTTGCCATGTCAGGTATATGTTGTTTTTCAACTGGATTCTACCATTTACTAGTTCCATCATCTTGGGCTAATTACTTCATTTCTCTATGCTTCTGTGTTCTTTCCTAAAATGGTTTTGCTAATAATATTTCTTTCATATGGGTATTAGAAAAATAAATATTTTCTCTAAGATAATAGAAAAGATTTGGGTATGTGAAATACTCAAAATTGTTAGCTAATATTAAAGTCATTAGTACTACTGATGTTTAGTGTGGTTAAATAGCTTAGAGGTCATACACTTATTCATAACAAAGCCAGATTATAAACCCAGGCAGGTTCACATAATTATGTTCATAGATTTTATGAGACTTTATCTTCAACAATGGTAGTTAGTCCATAGGGTATACAACATGTTAATTGAAAAATGTCTTTATAAAACCATGGAGACTAGATCTATCACTTTGGTGATAGTGAATTTAAGAGCACGTGGTTTCATACTCTTAAAAGAGTAGCGTGTAATATAGAAAGAATCAAGAACTTTTTTCTTGTTCATTATTCTAATTACAAAGTGACTTTTAGTGGCTTTAACAGTATTGTTTATGTTTGAGAGCATGAGAAGGTTCAATGCTTTTTATTCAGATGTTAATTTTAACTTTCTTATTTTTGTTAATTGGCTACATATGTAGAGGACTGGAACAGAATTAGTAGCTTTGATTTAAGTATGATCTAATTTTTTTATGTATTTAGAGTATTTGGCTTTATTTATTATCCTATTTTTCATCACTTATTAAAACTAGAATGGATGAAATGGTGCAATGCTAATAATTGTGGATATTATCTGGCTTTGTATTAAATAACTAATGAATTATGATAAAGTATGTATTTTACCATTAAATTATTGTTGCTTCAGTTCTGTATCTTTCATGATAATGAATTTGGGCACTGGATTCAAAACTCTGGTTTCCAGTTCTGATCTTTAAGTGCTCATTATGTATTCTGTATATACTTAATCCAGTGATTTTTACCTCTCTAATATACTATTACTCTTCTCTGATCATCAAACTGAATATAGTACCATATTCATTTAAATAGTAGTTTATTCTTTCAAAAGTTCTCCTTTTCCTAATTTAAAATTTGAAACTCAGAACTCACTCACTGATTAAGGGGAACGTATGTCTATATTTCAGATGAAATTATTTTCGAAGGAAATGAAATCACTTGCAGAGTTCAGTTCTAAAATGGATGGCTGAGTCAGGAATAGAAAGTCAGGATTCTCTCCAATCTAAAATTACGGAGCCAATAACAGGCAGTTTATACATGGGGAATCATTGGATTATGGAGAAAAGGAAATCAAAAGAGAATTCCAAGAATGGAAGTTAAACATCAACTTTGGTCTTGAGAAAAGAGAAAACCAGGATTTCATACATTTATTTATTTAAACACTTTGGTTAGAATGTCAGACTATATTTAATTGGCAGGAGAATTAATTTTGTATCAGTAAATGCATCCAGATGTTTTTTGCCTTTGCCTGTTTATTCTAATAACCTTAATTTCTTCTAAAGTTTAATTTTATGTGACTACATTATTTTTTTATTTTATTCAGGTGGATTTTTTTTATATAAACATAATTAAAATAATGCTTTTGTGTCTCTTCAAATTAACAAACAAAATAGATGAGTTGTCCTAATATTTAAAATTATGTCTTAAATTTATAATATTGTTTTCACTTATTAATAAGAATATTTTTAAATAGTATAACTGAAGGTATAGAGAGAAGCTTTACTACTCAGTGGATTGTCTTTAATCTATATTAAATCTTAAAATTGCACCATTCAGATAAATTCATTGTTTTAAACCTCCGTCTTCATTGGAATGGAATTTTTATTTCAAGATTAACATGGTTAACAAACTGTAAAATACTGAAATGAGGAAGCTATCTAAAGTGAATTGATGAGGAAAGATAGCTGCGTTACTGCAAAAAATGCATCACCAATTTTCCAAGTTTAAAGAAATTTGATAAATATTAATGATGAAATTTGAGATAAAAATTTAGAGTGAAAACCATTGCACCATGTATTTACCAATTCAGTGTAATTTTTCCATAAGCGTGAGACCAAACCAAGTTAGCAGAAGCACTACTTAAACCTCAATTAATTAACTATATTTGCAAATATCATATCATGTGGTTTAATAAAATGCATTCCTAAGGATGTATAGTTTCAAAGTACATTTATTCATTTGATACTGAATTTTAAATTAAAAGCCCTTATATTTTGAATGCAGGGTTTTAACTAGTGTTCCTCAAAGTTTACTTCCTGCTGATAATGATATTATGATGCTGCAATTACATTTTCTTTATGAGTGTCAACTTTATTGGTCAGTGCTTTCAACAACTTTTGGAGTACAGATTTGGGATAACACTAATGTTTTGACAGTAAAATCAGACTTTAAAATATCTTTGGTTAATAAAGCATGGCTCTTTTTTTCTTTGAACTTCACAATCATTTCGTGACAAAATCCAGACAGGTTGTTCTTTTTATGAAGAATATAACTAATTCAGAGATGATTGGTAACCAAAATTACACAATATGATGTAATTAAAAATATGACCCAGTTTACAAATTTTGGACTTTCCATTAATTTTCCCAAAAAACTTCATGGAAAATTTTTCTCTGAATTATTCAGTGTCCGGTTCATTATTTGTTTTGGCATAGGCATATATTGGACAAATATAGAAAATGGAAATCCAGACAACAGTTCAAAACACTAAGAGGAAATTGACTTGCAAAATATAAACTACATAGTCAAGGGCAATGCCATCAAGGTCAATCTGCCTTATGATCCTCTTATTTAGTTTTCATTATTGCTCTATTGTATGGTTCGTTTAAGTATATGATTTTAATTTAAAATATCTATGTAAATAAATATATTTCTGTTATAAAATGTCATCAATTTACTGTCATATATTTTTAAGAAAAAACAATAAGCAAACCATTAAAATTAGTCAAACCAATTGCATTGTCCTCTTGCAGAGATCTTTTCTCTTCTAGGTATTAATGTGTAGTTAATCTGTTATTTTTCCACCTCATTCTGAAATGACTTTGAGGCAGAATACATTCCACTTGGGACTACTCTTAAAACTTTACATTTTCTTCTAAATCATTAAACAGAAGCATTGTATAACTTATGCTTACATATTTAACAAATTTGGAGTTTGTAAGGGACAAGAGCTTGATCCCTTTAGCAGTAATTTGTATATTCTATTAGAATTGGGAAATGTTTTTTGCAATTTTTTAAATTTAAAATTTTTTTTATTTTATAAATTCTGGAATTGAGAATTGTGTTCTATGTAATAATACATTTTAAAAGTTTTTATTTAAATGATTATATGCATAATTTCTACTAATGTCCTAGATTAAACATAATGTCATGAAAGATTTATGGAAATTATGATGAGAATAACAGAAAAGACACTTTCATTAAAAATCAGATCTTCATTTTCTAAAGCATTGTATCATGTCAATTAAACATGTCAATTAAGCATATATTCTTAAAAAATATAGAAGACATATTCATCAATTCATTTAATAAAAGCAGTATAAACATAGAATCAAAACCAAATGAGAAATGAAATTATGACTCAATCTCAGTCATAAATATAAATGAGAATGCTAAACAAATTGTTAGCAAAATGACTTCAGGAAACGACACACACTCATGACAAGTATATGCCAAGAATATATGCTTCTCAATTAGGTATTCACATATTTAAGGAGAAAAGCTACATCATCTCAAAAATAGTAAAAAAAAATGTATTGAAAATTCTTAATAGAGGACGATTTTAAGAAAACTTCTTCATCTTTTACAGGTATGAGAAAGAAAAATGAAAGAAAATTTAGACTGAACATCATGTTCAACATCCAGAGAATGGAAATAAATCCAACAAACTCAGGGGCCTTTCACCTTGGTGAATTTTCTAGGTGCCCAATGTTGTGGGGCAAGTTGTAAAAGGTGTGGAAGGAAATATTTCCGTTTTGGGAACAAAGGAAGTAAAGGCCAAAGTGGATTTTAGGGTTATACAATATTCTTATTTCTTTTAAAAATATATCATATTTCAATATTATTTCCATAAAATTCATTAAAAACTCATTAAGTTTTATTATGATGTAAAAATAATACATTATATAATGAGTGAAATAAAACAAAGTAAAATACAAACCATAATCCAGTGTTACATTTCAGGGAACTGTTATAAAACTTATTCTTTTGTAGTTATCACATTGTTTCTTCAATTACCCTTAATAAATGTACACATAGATGCTATTCCCTAAGCATTATATCCCATGAATTTCCATTATTTGAATTCCAGATGCATATAACTAGTCAGACATATTACTGCTCCCCTCTCCCCATGAGGAGATATTTGATATAAAGAAGCCAGAAGCATCTATATCTGCACCTACATTTATAATAAAATCCACATCTCTTTTTATACCTACATATGGATTTGATTTTAGTTACAGCATTAAATGTATGAGTCTGCTTATACTTTTATAATTCTGATAATATTTTTAAAAATCCTTAATTTATCTTTTAAATCTAGTCACTGTTATTGAGTACTCAAATTTATAATTTGTTCTTTTTCACAGTTCCTTGATTTGCTGAGCTAACAATGCCTCTTATTATAGCTTTAATGGAAGGAAACAATAAATTTGTAGCAGGTGAGAGAAGATTCTGAATAATCTAGGTGTGCTACACAAAAGGTTAACAGCTTCTGATATGTATGTACTGAATAGAAATGCCATCATATTTAAAGCTTCTGATTACCTGAAATCATCATCTCTGCTACAAAAAATTCATGGAAAATATCCACACTGGACAAAATCCTGAAAGGGACATTCAGATCACAAATATTCACTCTGCCTCACCCTGACCTCTAAAAAGAATAAAAATGGGAAAACAGAAAATCCTTGATTTTTCAGGATCATACTGATTTCCTTAGTCTAGGGCTAGTCCTCATGTCCTAAAATATAATTTGAGGTTTTACCCACAAGGAAGGGAGGTTATCATACTGCTTGATAGAGCTTGAGTTAAATGGGTTCAAATATACTTATCTGTGAATAATGTTAGGCAAGTTTCATACATAGCTGAGCCTTATTTTTGTCATCTATAAAACAGTGATAATAACAATACCTACCACAATGATTCTTATGAGAATTAAATGAAATGATCCATATAAGACACTTAATTGAAGATTCATGTGTCTAATACATTACGATAATTCACTAAATTCTAGATGTTTTATTGTTAATTTAAAAAAGAATTATACTGTGTGAATGTTTCACCATTTGTAACTCAAGGGAATCACAAGAAATAAATTTTGTTCAGTGAGGTTAGTTCATTATCTTTTTACCACTGAATATAGATATCTATATCAGTTATAAAGTATGAGATATTTTGAAATTTTTCTCTAGTGAAAATCCCAAAATAACCATCAGGGAGTGGGCTAGATAACAAGATTTCCCATTTCACAGACAGGAGAATGGAAGTCATCTATGAAGACCTCCAGTAGTCTATAAAAAGATAACTTTTCTATTATAATTAAGTATAATTGAATTCATCGTTTCCAGAAAACAATCATTTTCTTTTTGTATCCTATTCATGACGTTTCATAGTTTTGTGAGTTTTTTGTAAATTTCAATAAAATGCATGAGTTATACCTTTTTAAAAGAAATAACTATTCATTATATAATTTGAATTTCCCCAACTGTGGCTACTGAACTACTGAAATATCCTTCTATAATATCACATTCAATTCAAAAGCCAGGAATTATTGCAAGAACCTAAGACACACTAAAAGTGGAAATGGAGGCCCTGGTCTTGATCTGCCATTACCTGTTAATATGATTTAGGAAAAGTCCTTCAAACTCATCTATTTCCTTATGGATGAAAGGAGGAATTGTGGTGTTCATGCATTCTTCCAGATGCAAAAAAAAAGACAAACACTTTTTAAAAAAAGCGACTTACTAAATTAATTATTGGTAAATTTATCAACATTTTAAGACTTGCTCACCTAAACCCAGGAACACCCAGAGTACACACCTTTCACCACAACTGTAAGGAATCAGTTTGTGAGGGCTGTTCCACCACGCCTGAAGAGCTCTGTGATCCCTTTACTCTGTGGTTCAGATATTACTTTGGGAACTGCTGCCACAGACTTGGATGCTAAATACATTGAGGATGATCTGATTTGGGGTTAGCAGATGTCAAGTGGTGGCTCTGAATTCCAAAGCAAGGTAGGAGTGGCGACTATGATAGACTCTTGGGTCAAAGCAGTAATCAGAATAGTCTTACTCACAGAGACACATGGCATTGGTTATTTGATGTCAGGGTACCTAGAAGTGAAATAGATGGTTATTCTACTAAAATCTTTCTTGATCTGTATAAGTAGAAAAGTTCTATTTAAAGCGAACAAAAATCTAACTTGTATCCCAAAAACAGAGTGCCAAACACCTCAATCAATCCCAATAAACTTGAAGAAGTTTATTGACACAGAACCCCTATAATGAAGGGAAGTCAAATTTCACTTGTGCAAAGACCCTGCTTGTGAAAAATGTATATTGTTAATCTTCCTCCAGCCTGCCTCAAAGGGATCTATGGCCCATTTCCAGGATAACTATGCATTGGGAAAAAGGAAATGATCAGGCATTTCAGAAATTACTGGACACTAGCTCTGAAGTGGCATTAATTTCAATAGAATCAAAACGTCACTGTGTTCGCACCACCCAGAGTAGGTGCTAATGGAGATAAGCTGATCAATGGAGTTTTAGTTCAGGTGCATCTCACAGATGGCCCTGTGGGTCCCCTAATCCATTCTGTGGTTATTTCCCCAGTTTCAGGATGCATAATTTGAATGCATTCCAATTCCAACAACTGGAATAATCCCCACATTGGTTCTCTCATCTGGGGATTGGGGCCTATGATGGTAGACAAGGCTAAATGGAAGCCACTAGAACTTCCCCTACCTAACAAAATAGTAAACCATAAGCACTAACACATTCTTGGAGGAATTGCAATAATTAGTGCCTCCATCATGGACTTGCAAGACGCAAGTGAAGTGATCCCCACCATACTCGCATTCAACTTAAATATTTGGTCTGTGCAGAAACCTTATAGATCTTGGAGGATGACATTGAATTAAGCAGGTGGTGACTCCAACTGCAGGTGCTGTTCCAGATATGGAATCAATAGTTGAGCAAATTAACACATCATCAGGTACCTAGTATGTAGCTATTGAATTGATATATACTTTTTTTCAATAACTATTACAAAAATCCAGCAGAAACTGTTTACTTCCAACTGGGAGGGCCAGCAATTTAACTTCACTCTTGTACCCCAAGGATTTACCAACTCTTAGGCCCTATGCCATAATCTACTCCACAGGGAACTTGATATCACACTTGCCCATTGCACTTATGACATTATGGTGATTGTACATAGTGAGCAAAAATGTAGCAACTACCATAGACTTATTGGTAAGATATTTGTGTACCAAAGGATGGAAATAAAAAGAACAAAATTTCAGTGAACACAGTCAAATTTCTAGGCATTCAGTGGGGCAGGGAATTTTGACATATCCTTGTAATGGCATAAAATAAATTATATTTGTTGCCTCATCATATTTCCTAGTCATAAATTCCCCTTGAGTAACTAACCCAGTTAGCTTTGACTTAGTTAGCCTAACAGACAGCAACTAGCAAGGCCTCTAACTCCTTATGGTTTGGATGATAAGCGCCACCCACCGCCTCTCCAAATGGCCCCTGCCCTGCTGCTTCTGCCCTTCACAGATTCAAGTAGGACATGTGCTTCTATATGGCTTAGATGATAAGAGCTGCCCTCAACTTCTCCAAATGGTCCTTGCCACTTCTGCTTTTTATGACAAATAGTTTAAAGCCCTTGCCACTTCTGCTTTTTATGCCAAATGTGACTCCCCTCTGAGTCACAGGAAAGGTAATAGCCAGAGATGCAAATTCTTCTTCTCTCTCTCTACGCTTATACTGACCCTCATGGAAGCCTAAGTTAGGAAAGCCCTGAACATTTCTACTGCCTCATTCTCCTTCGCTCTCTTCATGCCCTTAGAGCTAACAAAGCTGTCCTTTCATGCATTCTCGGCTGTCTGGCTATCTGTTTTGCATCTCATCATCTGAAGGACTTCCATATAACATCCAAAATAATCCCTTCTATCAGGAAGGATAAGCTATTGAGTCTGGCAACTTCTATAACCATAAGGGAGGCACAATACTAGCTGACCTTGTTTGGGTTTTAGGTAATGTATTCCTCATTTGGTATACTACTCCATTTACTAAGTGGGCCAAAAAGCTACTTTGAGTCAAGACTTTGAGTAAAGAGTGAAACAAATGAAGGTCTGCAATAAGTCCAGGCTTGAAGGCATGCTGTTCTGCCACTTAGGTTCTATGATCCAACAGATTCAATGAAGGTCTATGTCAAACAGAAATGTTTTTGGCAGGTCCCCATTGAAGAATCACAGTACAGAAACTGGATTTTGGAGTAAATCCCTGGGACAATTTGAGATAACTATTCTTGGAGAAATAGCTTTTGGCCTGCTACTGAGCCTTAAAGGACACTGTACACTCAACCATGGTTCACCAAGTTACAGTGAGACCTGACCTGCTTATCATGAACTTCTTATTGTCTGACCTACCAAGCCATTAAGTTAGGTATGCACTGCAACAATCCACCATCAAACAGAAATAGTATATATGAGATTGGCCTTGAACAAGCCCTGATGGCACAAAGTTTTCCAAATGCCCACGACCCTTAATCCTGCAACATATTTTTCCCATTCTCAGTTTACATAGTGATTGCTTGGGTAGTTCACTATGACCAGTTAACTTCACTGAGGAAAAGAAATTTTGGACCTGGTTTACAGCTGGTTCACATTAATATAGGAACCACCCATAGAGGAGAGTGGCAGCACTACAAGAAATTTCTGGGATATCTCTAAATGACAGTAGTGAGGAAAAATCCTCACAGTGGGCAGAATTTCAAGAATGCATCTGATCATTCATTTTGCTTTGAAGAAGAAATGACTGGTGATGCATTTGCATAATATTTCATAGGTTGTGGTAAATGGTTTGGTTAGATATTCGTGGATTTGGAAGGAACATGATTGCAAAATTGATAACAAGTCTGCAGGTGAAATATGTAAAAGACCTTTTTCATTTTGATAAAAATATGAAGATATTTGTATTCCATATGTGCGATCACCAAAGGATTACCTCAACAGAGGAAGATTTTAATATCATATGGATGGGTTGACCCTTTCTGTGGATACTAGCTAACCTCTTTCCCAAGCCACTTCTGTCATTGCAAAATGGGCTCATGAGCAAAGTGACCCTGGTGGTAGGGTTGGAAATTATGCATGGGCTCAGCAATATGGACTTCCATACCTGAAGCCCAGTTAGGTTACAGCAATGATGAGTGCCCAGTCTCCCAGCTTCAGAAACCAACAATGAGTCTCTGGTATGACACTGTTCCTCAAGGGGATCAGCCTGATACTTGGTGGTAGGTAAATTGCATTGGACCCCTTCCATTATGGAAAGGGCAGTGCTCTGTTCTCACTGCATTAGGCAGTTTACCTTCCCTGCAAGCAATGCTTCTGCCAAAACTGCCATCCGTAGACTTACAGAATGCTTTCTCCGGCATCATGTTATTCGATACAGAATTGTTCCTGATTGAGAAACCCACTTCAAACAAATAGTGTGCAGAAATGTGCCCATGCTCATGGAATTCACTGGTCTTACTTACCACGCTCCCCATTGTTCTGAAGTAGCTGGATTTACAGAACTGTGAAATGGAGTTTTTTAACACACAATTTTGGGGCCAAATAGATGGCAATATCTTTCAGGGCTGGGGTAGTGTTCCCCAGGAGATGATACTTAACTTTAAACCATATACATTCCCATAGCCAGGATTAATGCATCCAGAAATCATGGGGTGAACATAAAAGTAGCACCACTCACTGCTTCCTTCAGTAGTTCACTACAAAAATATTTGCTTCCTATCCTGGCAGCCAGGTCAGCTGGTCTAGAGATCTTAGTTTCAAAAGGAGGAGCACTTCAGTTGACACAATAATGATAGCACTGAATTGGAAGTTAAGGCCGCTACCCAGTCACTTTGGGTCCCTCATATTTCTGAATCAACATGAAAAGTAAGAAGATAATATTCTGGCTTGGGTGATTGAGCCTGACTACCAAGTATAAATTGGACTAGTACAATTCAGTGGGGTAAAGGAAGAGTAATCCTGGGGTTAAGGTGCAGTATTCCTGGAATACAGGCTTCCTTAGGGTGTCTTTTAATCTAGCATGCCCTGAGATTAAAATCGATGGAAAACTGCAACAACCTAATCCAGGTAGGGCTAGTATTGGTCCAGACTCTTCAGGAATTAAGGTTTGGGTCACTCCACGAAGAAAAGAACCAAAATGAATTGAAATGAAGCCGGAGAGAAAAGGGTATATGGAATGGGTAGTGGAAGGTGGCAGTTATTATAATCTTTCATGAACACATGACCAGTTATGGAAACAAAAAATGTTATTGTTAAGAGTATTTCTTCCTGATTTTGTTCTAAATATATATATATATATATATATATATATAACACAAATTATACGAATTTTACGAAACAGTATTTAAGTATGTCAAGTATAGCAGTGAATATCACCAGGAGCCTGTATTTTCATCCAGGGAATGTGTTAGTGCATTTTTATTTGTACAAATGGCAGGTGTGTCATGTAGGTGGCGGTATGACTATGTTACTGCCTTTATTTGGTGATTAAGAATGGTTTAAGTAGATGTGTATGAGTGCCAAATTGACAAAGGATGAACTGTGATGGTTAATTTCATATGTCAACTTGACTAGGATATGGTGTCCATTTGTTTTGTCGAGGCAGAATGGCCTGATTTAACAATGTGAAGGTATTTCTTTGATGGATTTGCATCTATATTCAGTTGATTACAACCAATGATGATTGCATCTAAAATAACTAAAGGAGATTGCCCTCAGATATGCGGGGAGTTTCCTCATGCAAGCAATTGGAGGTCCTAAAGCCAGAACTGAGGAGCTCAGAACTCAGAATAATGGATTTCTGTTTCTATCTCAGCCAGCCAGCTTCTATACAGCAAGTCAATTTTATTGTCATCAGAATTTCCAAAATATGCCCCACCATGCGGAATTCAGATTTGCCATTGCCCACAGTCATGTGACCCAATCCCTATAATAAATCATTTAATATTATATATAAATCCAGTCAGTGCTATTTTTCTGGAGAACCCTAATACTCGATGTATCCCAAAATTGTTTTGTGACTAAACCTAGCTAGGCTTCTTCTTCCTGACGTGTACTAGCAGTTTTTACACGGAGAATGTTCTTCTCCCTTCAGTGTCTTTGCCCTTACGGTGCTTCAGTTCTATATTTACTTACCTTATTTTTGATTCATACTCTACTGTGTTTACATTGGCCCCTCAAATTCTACTATACCTATTAATAATTTCCTAAAGAAAACCACTTCAAAAAACCATAATTCCCCTTTTAACTGATGCTATGAGAAAGAAAGATTATTTATTGGATAATTATATATCCCATTGATTATAACATACAATTTTCAAAGCATTTTATTAAACTTTTGTATTATATTACCAAAGAAACTGATTTTTTTTTCTGGAAGATGGTGTCCATCAAGAATTTAATGCACAATTTTAAATGCTATAACATTAATTAAAAAAATTGTGGGATAAAAATCATGGTATAAAGTAATAAAGCACATACAGTATTTATTTAGGGGAAAACACAAAGATATAAAAGAAGATTAAAATATTTTAAAATGTTAAAGTTATCAGTGAAAATAGGAGAGAGAAATTGTTTTCTTCTTCCTTGATTTTCTACCTTTTTGAAGATTTAGTGATACTGTGATGATTGAAAAAGTAGCTTGAACATATGCATATATAGTGAGAACCCAATTTTGTTTATATAAAGTGTTTACATAAAAAATACATTAAAATATTTGTATCTAGTTGTAGGGATAGTGCATTTTTTTTTGGATTTCAACTGATATTTTTAAAAGAAGCCATAATAGAAAAACTTATACTTTTTTTTACTTTAGATAGTTGAAAATCCATGGGAGTAAATATCATTTCTGGATGAGGAATAAAGATAGAAAGATCCAGAGGCAGGGACTCTGAGAATTCTGCAGGGAGAAAGAAGTGGAAACCCAGAGGGTATCCCAGGGAAGCAAGATTGTTTGTAAAGAGGAAGAACAACTGTGAAAATACTACCTAGACTGGGGGAAGCATCTAAAAGAAAAGCATAATACCTAAAAGGTTTACTTAGGCTTTTAGGGAATTGACTGGACAGTAAAAGCAAACAAACAAAAAACAACTTAGAATTGTTGTCAAGTTAATTATTTAAAGGCATATCAAAGCACACATCCTGGATTGATTCAGTGACTTGAATAATTGTTTTAGGCTTGTCTTGCATATTTCTTACCCCATTAAATTATGAAATAGAATATATAAAGAAAAGTGGAAAAAAAAAAGTGTTACAGCTAATATATCCCGAAACCTCCAATTAAATCAATAAGCAGAACACTGCCATAATCTCCAAAGCCCATGTTATGGTCCTTTCTGAATGAAATCCTTCCCTTCTTCTTGAATTAGCTATTTTTCTGGCTTTTATCAATAGTCTATTCTTTACCTGGTGATCTTAGACAAAATTTTATCATGGAAGTTCTTAGTGGCCATTCAATTGGGTAACTTTGAATACTGAATGAGATTATTTGGCATTCAGATCACACAATAAGTGCTCAAACTTGTTTGCCTTTACTTAATCTGCTAATGCAGCAGATTGGAAGTCAGTTTCCAACTTTGGATCCATTGTTAAAGAATAAACAAAGGAAACGAGAATGTATAGAAATGATAAAGAGCAGAGGAGAGATAATATTATATTCAGCTGTATATGTATGTATTTTTTCAAATTCTTCTGATGGGTGTTTGCTAAGTACACAGAGGGTTTAAGTTTATAATTTTTCAGAAAATCTACTTTTATAATAAATGGAAATAAACAAAACATATTTTAATCCTCTCAGAGAACAGAGTGAGGCCACATTTAGAGGTGAGATGAGACTAACATGAGGGCCAAGACTTTTCTTTTCTCCTTTGTCAGTTTAAAGAGATTATAGTAAGGAAAAGGCCCTCAAGGAAAAGCCCTCAAAACTTGTTTTCATAAAAAAAAAACTTTCATAAATAGCAGGAACATTCAATCATTTGGACCCAGGGGAAATGTCTAATGACTAAAATCCATGAATGGACACAGCTGGGCTATTAGAGGTTTGCGTACTGTTTATAATCCAGATCCTATCCTAGCTCTGCTGGGTCTGATAATGTGGATATAAAGGAAATACACCAGTTGAGTCACTTATTCGGAAAGGTAATTACAAACAACATGCAAGGAAGAGTCAATGCCATAAAACAATAAAAGTGTAGTTTTACTATTTATATTTTACGCAGTATTTAGTTAATCATGTGAGTTAGACCCCTCTGGGAATAATATTAATAACGAAATTCAGATCTTTATTTGACTCATTTGAATATTAAAATTATTTTACTTGCCTTCAAACTGTTTCTCAGAGTATATAACATCCCATTTTTTGTGGGAACACATTGACAGGTGCCAGTACATGGTTTTCTTTTACAAAAGGTCAAAGGAATTAGAATAGTACTATCAGTGAGGGAAATATGAGTTTAAAAAGCTGAAATTTAATAATCTGAGCAGTAGGAGAATAACCAGCATTTCAGTGAGGGAGGTGTAAGAATGGTCCCTCAGCAATTGAAATGGAAGCAGAATAACCTGTGTGGTGAATTATGCCCTTCCTTTCCAATATCTGGCTTGTATGTGTGATATATATTGAATTTATTTTTGACTCCTTTGTATAGATAATGGACTTCAAAATAGATAAATTTTAATGCAGGGATACTTTCTGATTTTCACTGAGTTATTTATTCTGAGATCAAGACAGCAATAAATTCAAAGAGTTGCTCATGTAGAGTTGGATGAAATATTCTAAACAGACAAGCAGAAGTCAGTGACAGGGAAATGGTGCTTAGCGGTCTGGAAAATTCATTTAAGAAGAAAACATTATTAGGACTTTGAGTAGAAAGTCAGTGAAGTATAGATTAAGAAAAAGTGAATTCATATGTTACCATAGTACTGAAAAGACCCAAATGGAAAAAACAATCTCCCGATAGCACTCACGACCATGATTACCAACCCACAATGGCCACATTCCCAGGGAAAATCTACCCCCAGAACTGAAAGAGCAATGCTCACATTTGAGAATATAAGAGTCAGTGCTTTCTGTTCAGATATGTTAGCTGTAACTTTCTTACTCTTTGTAGGTTGGCTGTATATGTAGAAGAGAGGAAATGGGTGAGTTTGCAATTTTTGAGTGCATTTACATTTTTATAGACTTAGAGAATTTGGGTTCATTTTTTATCTCATTTTCCATCTACATGTTAAAATTAGAATGCTGAAGTCATTAGGTGTCAATAATTGCGGGGAGTACACTGTTTTGCATGAAAAATAGAGTATTATGAAAAATTAGGGGTTAAACATGAAACATTTTTGCTTTGTACCATATCATTTGTGTTTATGAATTTGGGCTCTGGAATAAGAAAACTGTGGTTTCAAGTTTTGACTGGTTAAGTACTATTTAGTTATTCTGTATGTAATTAACCCAGGAAAACCTCAAGTAATTTTTAACTCTGTAAAGTACTATTTCTCTAGTATGAACAACAAACTGAATGTAATAATAGAAAAATTTACACAGTATTTTATTCTTCTCAAACGTCTCCCTCTCTGATCTTAATTTGAAACTCAGAACTCACTCACTGTTTTGGTTAAGGGAGAAACATTTTCTCTACATTTTGGCTGAAGAAATCATTGTTGAAGGAAATGAAGCCACTTGCAAAGCTGACAACTAAAATTGCTGGCAGGGTCAAGAGTAGAAATTAGGGATACTCTCCAATCTACAATTAAGGAGCTAAAAAATAGGTGGCAGTTTATATATGGTGAATTATTAGTTTAAAGGGAAAGTGAAATCAAAAGGAAAGAATTCCAAGAAGCAAAATAATCATCTGTAGCTTTGAAATTTGAGAAAACTGGGTTTCATATACCTATTTATAAAAATTGTTTTGTAATATTATCAGAAAAATGTAATTAGTATGGTTAGTAACTTTGTAGCAATAAATGCAGACAGAATGCTTGTTTGATTTGGCCTTAGTTCTTTACTAACCTTAGTTTCTTCAGAAGTTTAGTTTTACATGTGAACCATAATTTTCTGAATATTTATTACTTTCTTCATGAATTTCCCAAGAATCAGTAAAAATCTCATTCATTTGAAATCTGCTGAATGATATGGAAAAAAAGGACTCATAGTGTTTTACTTCCATGGTAGTAAGTTATTATTTGAAATGTTTGCAAAGGCTGGAAGAGTAAAAATGCACATTTGAAAAGGGACAAAATTAGCATTTTTAGAGAAAAAGTAATTTGTATAACATATGTTAAAAGTTATTTCTTTCTATTGTAATGCAATATGTATTTCTTCTAGTTTGGTTGGAATTTTACTTACCATTTCTCCTTTTAATTTAGGAGATAGTGAATATGGGGAAAGAAATAAACGTTTGTTTGTTTTTTCCAGATGCACATAACTAAAATAGTTACTGTTTATATCCATTAAAAATATAAGAAATTAATTAAAGTTTCCCAAACCAGTATTTTAATACTGCTTTAAAAAAATAGTCTTTTCACTTATAAGTAAGGAAAGATTTACATAGTATAATTGAAGGAATACTGAGAAGTCTTACTCCCAATGGTCTATGTATCAGAAAAAAAATTTAAATTGAATTGTACAATTCTAAGATTTAGAATTATTTTTTAAAGCCTCCATCTTTGTTGCAATGGAATATTTTATTTTGAAGTTGATAATGGTCAAGTTAATATGTAAAAGAGAGTTTTGAGGAGGGAATTTAAAAATGAATTGATGAAAAAAGACAGCTACAAGATTAAGGCGGAAGACTATATCACAAATTTTAATGAAAAAACTAGTGAATGCATTAATGATGTTGTTTAGTGGTCAAAATTTACAGTGAAAAACAATTATGCCATGTGTTTTCCATCAGATATTGATATTTTATGGTTTATAAAACATTTTAAAAGCTTTATGCTTAATTTTTTTAGTTTTAAGTACTGCAAAATAATAATGGCTAAATAAATTTTTTTGTTATAAAATGTCAATATTTTAATCTCACAAATCATTAAGAAAAAGGTCAGCAAGCAATAAAAAATTAAGTCAAGCTAATTGCATTTGCCTCCTGAAAAGAGATTTTTATTCAACCTATTAAATATATAATATCTTTATATTTATCTTTCATTTTATTTTCTACCACATTCTATCACATTTGAGGTATATATTCCACTAGTGACCATCATTAAAACTTTACCATTTCTTCTACATCTTTAAAAAAACACTTTCTAACTTATACTTGCACCTTTAACAAATTTTGAGTTTGAAAAGAATTAGAGTTAAACCCTCCCAATGTAATTAATTGTATATTTCATTGGAGTTGGAAAACGTTTGCAAACTAATAATATTTTAAATGATTTTAACTACTGATTAAATGCATTAATTTCAAGTAATATCAAGATTGAACATAATGTTCTGAAAGATTTATGGAAAGCATCATGACATTAATCAGAAAAGGTACTTATGTTTAATATCAGATTTGCACTTACTGAAACACTGGAATTATGCCTATTAAATATAATTTCATAATATGTGTGTTATAAATATCTCTGTAAACACTTTTGACATTGACTTATTAGTTTTGTCTTTTCCCATACTGTTAAGCATTTTCACTGCACTGAACCATGGAAAATAGGAATAATGTCACTGTGTTTGTTCTCTTAGGACTTTGCCAAAACAAGGACATTGAAATATTCTGTTTTGTATTATTTTTATTTTGTTACTTTGCTATTTGGATGGGAAACTTTCTCATAATGATTTCTATTTCATGCAGTCCGCTAATTGAACAGCCCATGTATTTCTTCCTTAATTACTTCTCACTCTCTGACCTTTGCTACACTTCCTCAGTGACATCCAAACTACTGAGGGACTTAGTAGCAGAAAGGAAGACCATTTCCTATAATAACTGCATGGCACAGCTCTTTTCCACACATTTCTTTGGAGGCATCAAGATCTTTATCCTCACAGGGGTGACTTATGACTGCTACATGGCCATCTGCAAGCCCCTGCACTACACCGTCATCATGAACAGGCAGAGGTGTCACTTCATCATCATAGCTTGTTATGCTGGGGGAGTTACATCATCATAGCTTGTTATGCTGGTGAGTTTCTTCTCACCATCTTCTTACCCTTCTGTGGTCCCAATGAGATAGATCACTACTTCTGTGATCTGTTTCCCTTGCTGAAACTAGCTTGCATTGATACAAACAGAATTGGTGTCTTGGTAATAGTTAATTCAGGTATTGTTGCTTTGGTAACTTTTGTGATCTTGATGCACTCTTATTTTCTGATATTATACACCATCACAGCTTACTCTACACAAAGCCGTAGCAAAGCTCTTTCCATTTGCAGTTCTCACATAACAGTTGTGATTCTGTTCTTTGTGCTTGTTTTCTTTGTTTATATTAGACCACCCATAACTTTTCCAGAAGATAAAGTGTTTGCTCTTTTCTACATCATTATTGCTCCCATGTTCAATCCTCTGATTTACACTCTTAGAAACTGCAAGATGAAGAATGCCTTGAGGAAAGTGTGGTGCTGTCAATGTTTTCAGAAAGGGCAGTAGTTTGTATAAAGAGCATTTTGAATTTTCTCCCTAGGCCTTGTGAAATAAGCATATATTCAAATCTACACCTGAAAATTCGTCTGCTGTGATATGCAATGTGCAGTCTTTAGCATTTGTCCAAACCTCTTGATGGTTTGTCAATTTTGATTTATTTCCCCATGTTCATTGTTCCTCCATTCTCCTCATATTCCTTTACCAAGTCCTCCTTATCGTTACTTTAACATTTTATTTTGGCAGTGTAAGAAAATCTATTTCCTTCCTCTTGCATCTATTTAGGAAAAAAACTAACATTATGCCATCTGGTAGAGCATAAATATAGTTTTTAGAATCTATATCAAAGTACACAATGAAAAGATTAAAACAGTGAACATTTTGAGGTGAGACCAGTAAATAAATGAGTGAAACATTTAATCCCTTTGACTAAACATTTAAACCCTTTGGCTGCTACGCATTTATGAACACTCTTCTATGCATTTTAGAATTCATTAATAAAATAATAATACTTTCCATTTCTATTGAACAAGATGCACACACATATATGCATACATAAATCTAAGAAACAACAAAAAATGAATTGCTACAACTGTCCTTGTTGCTGTAGTCATGAGACTTTAGTTAATCTTTAAAACTAACATTAATTGTAGCTTTATTTTTCCATTATCATTTACCATTTGTCTTGAAATCTTTAAGAGACATTGCAGAGATGTCTATGGGTTAAAGATATTGCTTATCTGTGCCCTCACTGTAATGCAACCAAAAAATTTCCCAATGAACCAATTAGTACCAACGAACTCAGCCCCTTCTTTTCTGTTGGTTTAATAGAGATATGAGGAGTCCAAAATGTCCAGGTAGTATTTTCAATTACCAATTCAATAAAATCACTGCTGTGTTCTCAATGAAAGCATAACCTCTTTATATCTAAGACCTACAAATTTCCTTAGCTAGAAATGGTGGAACAGGAAGCAAAAATTTTCTAAGTGGGGTTATAGTTTGGTAGTAAAAGGAGCTACATGCACTTACATCCTTTGATACCCATAACAGTTTATTCTGGCCGTGGAAAGAACAGCATTATATACTGGTCAATTTTCCTTAAAAATTAAGCTCCAGATATTCAAGATGTTATCTTTAATGTTCATAAGGCTATTCCACCACTCTGTTACACAAGTTACAACAGAGTAATGGGTACATGGTAAGGAAAGTGAATTCCTTGATATTGTGTGATTTGCCACATTTCTTTACTATGAATTAAGATACTCAATAAGGCTCAGTGCTGTGTTCACAAGACGATGAATAAGGCATTCCATAAATTCATGAGTTTTCCTGTTATAACTTGCATCTGACCAGATCTTTTAGCAAGGACATCTAGGAAAATTGGGGTATGCAGTGGAGATAGAATTAATCTTTGGAGCATCACAGTGCCAACAGAGTAGCCAAGGCTGGAGTAGCCAAGATACCAGAGAAGAGAAAAGTGTGCATAAGTGAGGCTGCTATTCAGGGTTGCCTAGTACTTGAGTCATTGAATGATTTTCAAGGAGCAGCCAGCAGACGGATAGGATAAATGTAACAAAAGCTTGCAAGAATTTAGAGAATTAGAAATCATAGGCATTACTGATGGAGTGAAAAATGATACAACTAATTTATCAATTAGGAAAAAAATTGACTAAAGTTTCACAATCTCACAATCATAATGCTGAACAAAAGAAGACAGAAAGAAAGAGTAAAGATTCTATTATTCCATGTATATAAAGTTGAAAATAGTTAAAACTAATCTATTATTAAAAGACAGGATAGCAGTTACTTCTGGTGACTGGAGGAAGAAATCTTCTGTCTTGCTGCTAATGGTCTATTTCTGTCTTTCGCTCCAATTTCTCAACAAGCTCTGTTCAATTTCCCCATTTCTCAATAAATTCTTTTTGCTTTTTTTAATGGCCTAACAACAATAACAACAACAAGATAACTGTAAAGAAAAAGTGGAAATTTTACTGTTTCAAATTAAGAACTTTGATTATTGAACATCCTTCATAAAGAGAAGTAGGAAAAAAATTCCTAAACTAGAAAAAGTTATATATGAAACTTATGATATAAAAGCATTAATATCCAAAATATATAAACAAGCCCCAATGAGATAGAAAGTAAAGAATCCATTTGAAAAAATGGTCAAAGTTGAAAGCAGGCATTTTACAAGAAATAAAATCCAAATTACCTGTAAATATCTGAAAAGATGGTTAGTAATGAGGGAAATACTCGAATCACAAGGCAAAAAGATTTAACACTCATCGGTTGGTCTGGCAACATTTAAAATTATAAAAGACTACATGGTGGCAAGGATATGAACAATGAAAACTCTCATTTACTGCTTGTGAGAGTGTTAACTTTACCATCTGTATGAAGAGGTAATAAACATTAAATTGAATTTATGCATTTCTTATGACTCAGTAATTCAAGTATTATTTATATATGAGGTAATTTTGTAGATTTCCACCAAGTAATAATTTCAAGAATGTTCACAGCAGCCTAGTTTGCATTCATAAAATAATAACAATAATAAAAATAAAGGAAGAAAGGAAAATAAATGGGAGATAATGCTATTGTTCAATAATATAAGAATGGATAAATAAATTGTATGTATTTCATACCAAAAATATAGAAAAAATGAGTGAAGTAAATACATTTATCTGATGCATAAGACTCAAAATTATACTTTTAAAAGAAAGAAATCATTCAAAGAAGATTCAAGGTCAAAAACAGGTAAAATTAGACAATATATTGTTTCAGGATATAGATATATGTATTAATGCTATCAATGTAAAAATAAACAATAAAGCATTGACACATAATTCAGGAATTAGTTATATTTGTGAGAGGGGAACGGGATACTTTGGGGAAGAGACTTTCAAGTCACTTGAAAGTTACTGGCAATGTTCTATTTCTTAACAGTTCTGTTAGTATAAAAGAATTCGTTTTATTTTGAATCTTTCTTTAGATATAGATAGAGGCATACATACAGATTTAGATTATAGATATAGCTACCGATGTAGATACATATTATACTCACAGATACACATATAATTATAATTCTATTTAATATATATTTACAATTAAAATTATAAAAGTAAATGATGTTTTGAAGGGCAGATATTTGCTTTAAAAATACTGAATTATACAATAATCAGGAAAATTCCCCTAGAAGTCAATGCAAATGTTTAAGAAATAAAGATAATTTGTGTAAGATAAGAGCTGTAGAGAAGAATAAGCATATACATATAAGTGGAATTCTAGAAGTTGAGAAGCATTAATCAAATTAGCAATTTGAGAAAATCAACTTAAATTTAGGAAAACAGAGAAATAATAATCAAATGTATGAGAAAATCATCTTGAATTTAGGAAAGACGTTATAATTGAGATATATATTACTTATACATATATATCCATTGATTATCAATCACAATAGCTGGAAATAGGACAATACCTAATATACTCTAGTGAAATGTACAGACTTTTAGACTTGAAAAGTATGGCCTCTCCCCTGGAGTTGTGCTGTGACTTTACCCTTGTTATTGGCCTAGAAGCCATGAGACATGATGAGAATAAATCAAATCTTGAAAAAGTAAGCATCATTTTTTAAAGAAACAGATTTAGGTGAATTTATTGCACAACTTACAAACAAATAAAATTTGTTTTCTTCTAGAACAGCGGAGGGGGATAATTCTGTTCACCCAGAGGTTTCAGGAATTTGGGGATCCAAGGTTCTCAGATTCAACTTTAAAGATCACTATCCCAGATTTCTCCAGGGCTCGGTTATTGAGATAAGAGTCTCTAAAAACTATAACGCTGCTATCCTCACAACCAAATTCTGTGTCTGATTTGCAACAGGATCTGCTTTTTGGGTTCTAAATATCAGAACTCCAGAAGAAGAGCTCTGGTTTTCACAGCATTCCTTAGGTTGCAATAGGCCAAATATAGCAACCATTTCCTTTATATCAGCTTTTGATGCCATCAGCAGAAATCAGGCAACATCACAGTCCTTATGCTTGTATGTTTCACCCTTTCCTTTCAGGCTCCACAATCATTGCAAATCCCAAGACCTCATCATTTGCTTTCATTGTATCTTTGTTAACATAAATGAGATACTCAGGCTTAGTGCCCTGCATGTACAATCCAGATGTGAGTGGAGTTAAGGCCCAAAGTGACCTTACTGATATATGGAAATGGGGAAAATTTGTCTATCTTCTCCTTCCAAATGGATTGTCTGAGACACAGTAGTTTATACAGTTGTTCAGAAGACAATCCAGCAAGATGGAGGGAATATTTGTCCTTGAGACCATATGGAGGCCAGTTAAAAAATGCACACTATTATAATATCTCTTCTTCACTGACTTATTTTCATTTTATTTCACCATCGAATTATAACTCATAAACTTTGGCTCAGTTTCCATTTCTTAGGAAATTCAGTTAAGATATCTGTTTTCAGAATCAGCCCTGGGTTATAATCGTCCAGGAAATTAACTTTAAATGCCACGTGGAAATTAAGCAGAACATTAGATATACAAATTTTAGAGAGACCAAAACAAAAAACAAAAAACATTTTTCAGCATAAATGACAATGATGATTTTATTTTTTTTGAATTTCAAAAATCATTAGAGACTATTCCCTTCTGCAGAGAAAGCAGGGAAGTCCTACAACCAAAACCACATGGCACATAGCCTTAATGCATGGTAAAATTCATTAATGTTTAGCAGTGAAGCTACACATATATTCCGACTGCATGCAAACACTGAACACCATCTTTGTTTCAGAATTAAGGAAAACTATCTAATGAGTTCATCTCCTAGTAAGTAAAAATCCAACACACCTGTAAGAAACAAATACTACACTCAAATAGAAAAACTTAGCTTTCATATATAATTTAAATTATATTTTACTCTATAAACACGATGGTTTAATTCTGTTCAGAAGTGCATTTTCCCTGTTTCCTTCAATCTTTGCAAATGTTTTAAATAATAACTTCCCATTGTTAAGTAAAATGCACTGAATGATTAGATCTATACCCTTCAGAAGATGTTAAAATGATGCATTTTTTAAAGAAAATTCATGAAGAAAAATAGTATCATTATTTTTCAGTGTAACATATGGCGGTTGATTAGAGCAAATAAATTGATAGAAGAATAAAATTGGTGACATGCATTTTATATAGGCAAAAGAGAAAAATATCAATTAAAAGAATAGGAGGCACCAATTAAGGGGATGCACTAGAATAGAAATTCAATATTCTTTTCATCTTTTGATACTCTATAAATGATATGTACTCATGGAATGTCATGGGTTTAGAACACCTTAATCTCAGAGGATCCTGGAAATCAATGTAGAATAAATTTAATTTGTGAACAGTAAAAGAGAAAGGAAATAAGATTGGTTCTGAGAATTGGTACTAGAGATAGGAGAGAACTTCGAAGCTGGTGTTGAGAGAAATTTCTTGGGTAAGAAAACTTGGACTGCAACATAAATGGGAATATATTCTTTGGATAATTCCAAGAATCATTTGGTTGTGAAAACTATATTATCAATATCAAAATTGTACTAAAAGAATTGAAATATATCTTAAAATAACATTTCTGTATAATCAAATTTACACCTATTGAGAAAATGTCTGGTTCCTTCATTTGCAAAACAGCATTATTAAGAAAAAACTTGGGTCATTGTTAGTATTATATGAGTCAGTACATGTAAAATGCTAAGAGTCAAATCTAAGAGGTGGTAAGCATCAAATAAATATTCACTATCATTACCATTATTTCTCTGTTCAGTCTCAAATAATGACAATCACTTAGACATAAATTATAGTAACTTTCATTTTTATACTAATTTTAAATCTTTATTGTAATTTCATTTATTATTTTGTGGAAAATATATATTGGAGATATAATGTATACATAGTAATGTAAGGAAAACAAAGAGAAAGAGAAAAGATAAAGCCTATTGTACACTATGTATGTGTCTTATAAATTAACATGCACAACTCTGGGACATAGATATTAGAAATGCACATATTAAGAGAGTAGAAACAGAGTATTAGGCAAGTTTATTATCCTGCACCAGATTATGTGGCTTTGTCTCTTTCCTGGGCTTTTGTCTAAATCCAAAATCTATGCATTGACTATTAGAATAAATTATGAATGACAAGAAAAATACAAGTTGCTCTTGCTCACACTCTGAAGAACTGCTTGGAGAAATAAAAAATATAATAATAATCAATTTCCTGGCTGTTCCAATTAAGTGTCAATGATGGGATATCTGGAACTATTTTAGAGAATGTTAAGAGTTTAAAACCTTGAATGGTTAAGGAAAGCTTGCTATAGATGTAGAAGGAAGTGCTATTTTTTGAGCATGGATGTAACAGAAGGAACCTAAATTGTAGAGACTTTGATCTGTCATAAAATATGCAATGTATTGCAGAGGGAAAAGGAGCTACTAATTTTGAGATAAAATACCTTTATCATACTCATGGAGACCAAGCTGCGTGCTGTTATTATGAGACTTTATGGTTAGGAAAGAGAAAGGATTCAGGGCAGGTTGGAGCCTGGAATATTATCCCCCAATAGAAGTACGAAATTGTCTATTATGTGCAAATAGTACAGGGAACAAGAAGTCTGTTATTACATTTATCCTTGAAAGATAATGTCTTGCTTAATGTCCTAACCATCCACCAACATGTTTCATAAACTCCTTCCTTGATTCCAATTTAGTATGTAGGCTCTTTCCTTAAAGCTGAAGTTTTCCTGGTGAATTTTATATATGTTTATATGATATACAAAGAAATAATCAATTTAATATAATAATATAATATGTTTAGCTTGGAAACAGTTCATTTCAGATGCATCCTTTGTCAAATCAAGCAGAGGTGAGTATGGTTTGGGGGAACATACACTGAATTCGGAGTTAGGAGGCAACTTTGCTGCCATTTACTAAATGAGAACACTAAAATTCTATGAGACTTTATTCATTTGAACAAGGGGATAGCGTGTAAGACTATAAAATCTTTACAAATATGATTAAAATGACTGTAATTAATCAGACAATTGTCAAGGTAGCTAAATCTAAGATATATATACATAAAAGGAATAAATTGTACCTACCCAAGGAAGGAAAAAACTAGAAAAGGAGACAAAGAATTTCATTAGAAAGCCAAAAGTCAATTACAAACAAACTTTTTTAATAATATATATTTTTAAAAAGATACTTAGATTACATAAATATTACACAAAAATTGTAGGGATTCCCATATGTCCCACCTCCCACCACTCCCACAACCTCCCACATAAACATCCTTCATTAGTGTGGCACATCACCTGCAATAGATATAAAAATCTTGGGGCTTTGCCACTAAGCATGGACCATAGTTCACTTTGTAGACCACACACTCTCTCACACAGTTCTGCATGTTATATGATGATATAAAATGGCCTATATCTGTCATTGCAATGTCACTCAGGATAATTCCCAAGTCCTGAAAAAGCCCCTGTATTACAACTGCTTTCCTCTCTCCCTGCCCCCAAAGGGTCTTGTGGCCACTGTCTTCACATTTATGTTGTAATTACTTCCATTGAGTGAATCACAATATGTCTATAACAGAACAACAGTAAGTCCACTCTAGTCCATAACTCTTCTCCCAATCCTGAGGAGTCTGAGATGGTGATGTCCACTTTACCTCCAAGTGGGAAGGGGTTTATATCCCATGGATAAGATGGATGGGCCTATCCTGCCTGCAGCTGCAGACTCTCTCAATTCCCCGGCATGGCCGTTGTTCATCATCATCTCCCCACCAGGTGTCCAGGGTGAGTCCATTGAGCTGTAGAGCAGGAGTTGCAGCTCCACTGAGATTCCAGGCCCAGCTGGCACATGGACAGCCCAAAGACTCTGGTCTCTGGAAGTACACCTACAAACTCCAGCACAACATATAAGTTTGAATAGAAGGGACAGATAGACCATGTGCAGGGAAGACATATTTGGGTCCAACTCTGTCACTCTCAGGAGCAAGGATTCCAAGGTAAGGCCCACTGAAAAGGCATGAAACACTGGGGCTATCCGCCCTGATATAGGACCTGGGTGTCTCCAGAGCCCTCAAGAGCCCCTCTGTTTGGGGTGATATCCACACTGGATGCCTATGAGGTCCCATTGAAATGTGCATAAACGTTACCTCTGGGATAACCTCCCAACTCACTTTGAAGTCTCTTAGCCATATGAACTCATTTGTCTTTGCCTTTTCCCCAATTTATTTGAGGTCTTTTTCCGGTGGTATTGCCTGTTGGCACTTGTTAGTAATCTCTCCTTGCCAGGGAGGCTCACCCTGGGAGTCTTGTTCCACGTTGGGAAGAAGGTAATGCATTCATATGCTGAGTTTGGCTTAGAGAGAGACCACATTTGAGCAACAAGGAGTATCTTAGGAGGCAACCCTTAGACACCCCATAACAATAGGCTAAGTTTCAATTTCAAGAGCAAAGACTTATAAGGCTAGTCTTCAATAACAAGAGCCTATCAATGGATTATCCTCCTTTGCCAGACACTGCCCCTGCACTTGTGGGACTCTTGCTACTTCCTTGGAGAATATAACAGAGCTCTCTAGGATGGGAATTCAGTATTCTCTCATTTATTGAGTGATTATCCACCCACTGTGACCATGCCCTTTGAGCATTTGAACAATTTTATATACCTTTTATGTATGTTCAGGTGAGCTTCCTCCCATGCACTCCCCCATCCCTGACATCCCCCATCATTGATCCCCTCTTGCCCCGGTTGTAACCCTTCTATGACCCAAAGTTTCTTGAAAGATGAAGTTAATACAATAGCAAAATACAATTAATAGGAAAATGAAATAATAATGATGTTTAAATGAAAGAGATAAAATACATGAAAACCTTTAAAAACTAAAAATAAAATAAAATTAAAGGATTGGGTTATTCAAAAAATGAGAAAAAGACTTTTAAACATTTAAAAATATATATTTTTTGACATTTTGCCTTTGATCACTGCAATATCTGGTGTCCAGTCTGTACTGTGGCACCTTCCCCTTATCACTTCCCAGTGTCTCACTATTTTTCATTTAATCTTCAAAGAAGTTTTAGGTCAAAGAAAGTCACACAGAATATAAAGAGACTCTCATATATTCAATCTTCTTCTACTTTCTTCACCCCATATTAAAACCTTTTTGTATGTGGATGGTAGCATTGTTACAAATGATATACAGATAATGAAACATAGCTACTAAATATTGTCAATTGTATACAGTATGGTTTACATTTTATATCATACATTTTATAAATTTTGATGATATTTACCATGTCCTGTGTCCATCACTGTAAGGCAATTGAAAACATTTCCACTGACCACTAAATGCCTCATGTTTGATCTATTCTGTTCCTCCCTCCCCATCCCCCTGAGGCCCATGACAATCCCCTGGCTTGATGCATTGGATGAAAAGATTCATAGTTACATGCAACAAGAGGTCATGACACACATGGTTTGCCCTTGCTCTTAAGAGATGC
This sequence comes from Cabassous unicinctus, assembly GCA_029593785.1. Taxonomy (NCBI): domain Eukaryota; kingdom Metazoa; phylum Chordata; class Mammalia; order Cingulata; family Chlamyphoridae; genus Cabassous; species Cabassous unicinctus. The sequence goes on along the minus strand of JAQZBX010011601.1, from coordinate 8,132 downwards.
CCACTTGTCTATTTCTGAGCAGTCAATTACAAATAAATTCTAAAAAAAGAAACTTTGGGCCAAATGGAAGTAAAACATGACCTTGTTTAAAATTGTAAAATGATCATGGACAAATAGCACCACATATCAAAGTTGTGAATGAGGAGTTAATATCATAAGAACCACAATTTCATGAATTAATATATGAATTAAATGCAGTCCCTATTAAAATTCTAGATTTTTTTTTGTTTCTAATAAAATAATTCTAAAGTTATTATGTTAGGAATAATGCCCAAGAAAAGGCAATAAATGTGTTTTTATTAGCTGGGATAGTCCTCATTGGAAAAAAAATTAAGAACTTATGCAAATATGTATTCTTTTTCTTTTATGTAAAAATAAGCCCAGAAAAAATAAGCAGAATATAAGGGTATATAGACAGAACAAGGCTCCCTCTAGATCCTTGTTCTGCCATGCTTTTCATGAAGTGTTTTTCCTTATGGTTGCAAAATGGCTGCTTGTGTTTATGTTTCAGGATAGAAGAAAGAAAAAAGATAAAAACAGAACAAAAATATTTATTAGGAAGTAAAACTTTTACAGAATTCCCCAACAGACTTTCATTTAGGTTTCATTGATACAACAATATTAAACCACTAACCTAGTTACAAGGGAGAATGGGGAACTGCTAACACAAGCAATCTCAGGGTTTTGAAAATAATAAAAATAGAGATATACTGGGTAGGCTGCTGGAAACATCAGAAATACTATGCAAAATAAGAACCCTGCAGGGGAACTTGTTTACTCAGATACCATTTCAATAAAGCACTGATTTTGAAATGGATAAATAATTTCTTCAAAGAGATTTTGAAATCCAGTAATATTTCTGAATATATAAAAAGTGATACATGGAAATTATATGGTTTCATTATTATGGCTCTCTCTTTTCTCTATCACTAGGGATTTTTCTCAATATTTTTAACATTTATTTATTCTATTCCAATCATTATTCTAGGAACAGTGCAAAACATTGTGAGCAAATATAGGGCAGATTGGAGGCTATTACATTAATTCATTGAGAGTTCAAGATAGAGGTCTGAGTTGGGAGATATAAATTTTGGAATCACTTGAACATTGTAAGCATTTAAATCTGTATTATATAAAAGCACAAAGATTGAAACAAACACAGGCCAAAGGATGGAGCCTTGTGAAACTCTAATACAGAGAGTTCAGTGAGACCACTAAGGGCTGTGAAAATCAACTTAGACAAGAAAGAGTTAGACTAAGTTGTGGTTTCTCTACACATAACTCTTCTGCTCCTTCTATTTGAACCTATAATTAGTACTATACTTGATAGGTGTATGTCCAAGAGACTTAAATCTTTGGACTGTCCATGTACCAGACAGGCCCTGAATCTAAACAGTGTTGCAACATCTATTCTCCAGTTCATTGAACTCACCCAGGACAACTAACAAGGAGATGATCAACAAAGACCATCTGAAGGAACAGAGAGAGTCTGCAACTGCAAGCAAGATAGTCCCATCCATCTGCCGTATGGATCTAAGCCCCCTCTAAATTAGAGGCTCAGTGGGCATCACCATCACAGAATCCTAAGGATTGAGGAATGGACAAAGGACTAGTGTAGACTTACTGGTATTCTACTATAGGATTATTGTGATTTTAACAATGGAAGAACTTTTATCATTGATCTGTGGAGCCGTGGACACTGGAAGTTCTGAAGGGAGAGAGAGGGAGAAAAATAGCTGTAATTTGGGGGCACTTTCGAGGCTTGGGAATTGTCCTGAATGACACTGCAATGACAGATACAAGCCATTATATATCTTGTAATAACTTACAAAAATGTGCTGGAGAGAGTGTAAACTACAATGTAAACTGTAATCTACGCTTAGTGGCAATGCTCCAAAATGTGTAATATGTTCATCAATTGTAACAAATATACCAGAGAAATGAAGGATGCTCTTCATGTGGGAAAATGTGGGGAGCTAGGGAGCAGGGCATATGAGAATCCTCTATATTTTTTATGTAACATTTATATAATCTTAAGTATCTTTAAAAAATAAAAATAAAAAACAAAAGGAGGAAAATCAGGATAGTATGATGATGATTCCAAACCAAGTCAAAATATCTAGAGGAAAAAGAGTGATCAACTCTGTCAAATCCTGGAAATTTCAATATAAAAGTAATTGGTGACCTTGATAAGAGTAGCTTCATGAAGTGGTAGAGGTTAAAACCTCATTCGAAAAGGTTCAATAAAATTGGAAGGAGAGAAATTAGATACAGTGACCATGGGAAGAAGAAAAATCAGAAATAGAGTAAGAAAACTGAAAGGGAAAATATGGACAAAAAATATTTTTATCTTGTTTTAGAAAAGATAAACACAAGGCTATTTTGTTAAATGGATGCATTTTAAAAGAGAATATAATCATAATTTGCACAAAAATATAAAGTGAACTCATAAAAAAGAATTTATTTAACTCATGTAATGAGGGAAGTTACATCAGTTCAAAAAGTACCACAGAAATACCACATATTCATAATTTATTAAGGAATGCTCAATGAATTTGCAACAAGATGCAAAACTGGCAAAATTGGTCCATATTCACAGTGTGACAATCTATTGCTTTCCACTATGCAGTCTCTGGAAAGGCACTGTTGGCATTACTGTCATTTTCTTCAGATTAACATTTATATGTACAGAGTTGCCAAAAATCTTAGTCAAAGACAATGCAAGGTGGATAATCTGGAAGGAAGCAATAGTCAGGACAAGGGAAATTTCAAAGACTCCAATCATATTCCCTGACAGTTTTTATTCTGATTTCAATGATCTAAAAGAGAGATGAAAATTCCTTATACAGAGGAAAAGGGGAGAAGCAATGAAGTGATGTCCTTGAAAAGGTGTAAAGGAAGAAATAAGGTGAATAAATGAAGGAGTTAAAGTTGGAATTCCCTTTTTAATTACTATTTCTAATATCTTCTGTGCCAGATGTTTTAAGAATTCCTGTTCAAAATTTTTATTGCAAGAACAGAAATAAAATAAATATCTGTATTAACTTTTTTTTTTAAAGATTTATTTATTTATTTATTTATCCCCCCCTTGCTGCTTGTCTTTTACTGTGTCCATTTGCTGTGTGTTTCTTCCATGTCTGCTTATCTCCCCCTTGCTGTGAGGTCTTGCTGCATCAGCCCACTGCGCTGCGCGGGCCGGCCAGCCTGCCCTCACAAGGAGGCCCCAGGAAGCGAACCCGGGGCCTCCCATATGGTAAAGGGGAGCTCTATCCATTGAGCCACACCCACTTCCCCTGTATTAACTTTTGATGTTTTGCTTTTCAATAATACATGTCTGGCTGGTTTGCAATCTAGAGCTCCTGAAACAGAGGTGAAATTCAGGGCCTTTGGGTCTTACCAAAGATGTTGCTTATTGTAAACCAGAAAACCATCTTCCACTGTTTCCCTGTGATGCTCTTCTCTGATGTACACTACTCACACTGCTCTTCTAGGAAATTTTGAAAAAACTCTGAAGAATTAAATAAAGTATCTTAAGGTATTTTTCAAGAAATTTTAGAATATAATGCTTTCAGTTTAATTTTTTAGGCAGTTTAACCTGAGCTGAAGCACTGATTAATTTTTCTGTATATATTATTCACTCATCTTAGGAACCCTCAGCAATCACCTATCTTTATTCAGTGTGCCTTGCATACTAGACTGAAAACAAATTCTTATGTAAACAATTTCAGGTTGCTAGAATTTCTGAAGACCTCCCAGATCGTAACCGATTATGCAGTGGCCATATTTTGCTTTCAGCCCTTCCTAATTTGAGACAAATTTCCTCTAGGGTGATTTACGGTTACCATTTGAGAGGAACTGCCTTTAATTTTTATAGTGCTAAGGCAGGGAAATGTTCACATTGACCCATTGAATTTAAGTGCTATTCTCTACTTGACCACTGCAAGAAAAAATTACTTCCACCTGATACAGGAACATGAAATTTATGTTCCTTGCCTTTTTTCCATCCTTATGCTCCCGATCTTCCAGAGGTAAGTCACTATGAGATTAAGTATTTTTCAATGCATAACAGGAGAATAAATCATACAAATGATTAAAATCTATTGAGTTGTTTCTATGTGAAAGTTCAGGTGGTAGCCCCTCACATGTAAATCTCATTAATTTGTGATTGTGTGCCATTATTATCACCCGTGTGTTGTAGATGATGTATTGCATATAGAGTTGCCTCAGACACAGTAAGTGAACAAGTCTGATTTTGATTCAAGTGATTCTGATTTGACAGCACTTACCCTTAATGAACACACTATGTGGTATTAGAATTAGATAAAGCTGTTTTCTTTCAGGAACAGATCTAGGGTGGAAAGTGAGTTAGAAGAAAAGAAACTATTTCTATCTGGAGCTTGGAAGGGTGTATTGTGTTGGACATGTGAGAAACTCCAGATTGCCATTGGTTACAAAATTATCAGAGTAGATGGTGAAAATTTTGATAAATATTGTTATTGGCCATGAATTAGAATTTTACAATATTCTCTCAGTGAAACAATTAAAATATTGGAATTAATTTTTTAACTTATTATTTGGTGGTTGGAATTATTTTCACCAAATATTATCTTACATAAGAATAGAGTATATAGGCTTTCAAAGTTGATTTGGGTTTCACCATGCCCCAGATAGTCTGCTACTAAACAACTAAATTATCTGAATGATCAATAAGGCAGAGAAGAGAGAAAAAAGAAAGTCATTAAACAAAGCACAGCAGAGAAAATGCCTGGATAAATATTGCGAATAGTAAACTTTTGCACATATCTGGGTGTGCTCATATACATGTTGCCAGATATGAGACAAGAGTTATGAACTTTATAGATCTTAGAGTAGAAGAGACATATTCCACAAGCTCAATGGTAAGAATCAAGAATATCTTTTCTCTATTTCCTTTCTTTCCTAAGATATGGAACCATAGATTCTTTATTTCATTCATCAGATCTGTATTTCTTAGTGTGTATATCAGATGGTTGAGCATGGAGGCAAAGATAGTATAAAAAAGAGCAAAAACTTCATCTTCTGGTAAAGTAGTGGCTGTTCAAATGTAAATGGAGAGTAAAGGACTAAAAAAAGGACCACCACAGTGATATGGGAAATGCACGTGGAAAGAGCTTTGCTGCGATTCACCACAGAGTAGGACCTGACAGTGTATAAGATCACAGCATAAGATATCAACAAGATAATTCCCAAGTCCCAAAAAAGCCCCTGTATTACAATTGTTTTTCCCTCTCCCTGCCCCAAAAGCATCCAGTGGCCACTGGCTCCATATTAATGTTGTAATTACTTCCATTACTTGAATCATAGTATGTCTACAACAGAATAAGTGTAAAACCACTCTAGTCCATAGCTTTTCCCCAAATCCTGAGGAGTCTGGGATGTTGATGTCTACTCCACCTCCAAAATGTGAACTATGGTCCAAGTTTAGTGGCAAAGCCCCAGGATGTGTATAACCATTGCAGGTGATGTGCCATACTAATGAAAGATGTTCATGTGGGAGGTTATAGGAGGTTTGGGAGGTGGGGAACATGGGAATCCCTGTAATTTTTGTGTAACATTTATGTAATCTAAGCATCTTTTAAAATATAAAATAAATAAACAAACAAACAAAAAAGATATCAACAGGATGACAAAAGTCACCAGGCCCATCAGGCCCAAACTAGCAATGACCAAGAGACCAATTCTGCTTGTGTCAGCACAGGCCAGTTTCAGCAAAGGGTATACATCACAGAAGTAGTGATCTATCTCATTGGGGCCACAGTAGGGTAAGAAGATGGTGAGGAGAAACTGGCCACAGAATGCAAGAATCCCCCAGCGCAGGAAGCAGCAATCATGATGTTACACCTCCATTGGCTCATGATGGTGGTGTAGTGCAGGGTCCTGAAGATGGCCACGTAGTGGTCATAGGCCATCCCTGTGAGGATGAAGACCTCAAAACTTCCAAAGAAATACATAGTAAAGAGCTGTGTCATGCAGCCATTATTGGAAATGGCCTTCTTTTCTGCCAGGAAGTCCATGATAAGGTTGGGGGTCGCAGTGGAGGTATAGCAAAGGACTGAGAATGAGAGATAACTTAGGAAGAAATACATATGCTGGTTAATAAGTTGACTGCAGGTGATAAAAACCATGATGAGCAGATTTCCTGTCAAAATTGCAATATAACAAATAAGAATAGCAAAAAACAGAACTTCTACTTCCTTTTCCTGAGAAAGTCCTAAAAGAATAAATTCTGTGACATTATTTTCCATGTTCCAGAGCAGTTTGTAGCCACCTGAAATTAGATGAATAATAAATACTTATGAGATATATTTTAATATGGTAAGGCATATCATTCCTTGCATGGGGAAGATTATATTGGAAAAATGGTTCATGAGTCGAAGAAAATATAATTTTCCACTTTTATTCAAGAAGGGTTTCCTGCAAAGCTCTTTGTCCCTTTCCTGAAAACATTAACTACTGGAAAAAATGTCATATTTCTGGGAGGAAAACTAACATTGTATAATAAATTCATTGTATTTATGTAACCATTATCTCAGCATGCTTTATCAAATATCAGTTGGGTATTATGCCCAAATAGAATTATAAAATTTCTCCTTAAATAATAAAAAACAAACAAACTCAGATCTCACTTTCTTGGCCTCACTTTTATTTAGTACATGTCCACATAAATGAAGCAGAGTGAAAATAGAAAAAAAATCATATACCAATATATGATATGTGCTATGTGAGAAACTTTCTGGCCTATATCCTATGTACAAAGATTATAAATAGAAAAACCACTAAATGTATTTTGAATTTGAAAACATTTTATACATACTGTAATTAGTTATATTTTTCTTGTTTTTTGTTTACTTACTTTTAGAAATCAAATTAACTTTCCTCTGGGCTTAGTTTTAATGTTATCGAACATTGATAAGATTGAATCTGGGCATATTTCACTGGCAGTCACATATATGTGATATGTATGTACTTGATGCCTCATGCTAGGCCCAGAAATAAGTTCACCAGAAAGAAGGCTTTACGTTTTTTGAGAGTAATATGATTTATCCATAGCATTGTTGTTTAGATTAAATAAGGTAACAAAAGTAAGATACTTTGCAGATTTCTGGTACTTTTCAAGTTTTAGAATTGTTTCACTTATTATATGAATGTTAACCAAGTCTTGTAACTTCAACTAGAAATGAGAGTTTGGCTCTGCCAGTTTCTCCTTGTTAATTCCCTTATCATTCAAGTTGGTTTTCCAATTCTGTGCAAAATTATATTCCAAGTTTCTGATCTTAATTATCACCACTGTAAAATATGAAAAATCGTCTTGGGTGAGCAATTCATTGTTCTGCCAGTACCTAGAACAAATTCCTAGACTACTGAAATCCAGTGGGAGAATTAGATTATACATTTATAAAGATATTTTAAATTGATTGGGATGGTAAGGAAGGTCCATTCTTCTAATTTTACAAATGAAGAATTATATTTCATAGTCAACTAAAGGAATCACAAAAGAAGTTGGCTATTGCTATTCTTCAACACATAATCATCTCAGACATAAGAAAAACAAATATTACAAAAGTACCACACTAGTGCAAAGTGTTAATAATAAGGAAACTGCATGTATGAAGAAGGATATGGGAACTGTACTTTCTGCATGATTTTTCTATGAACTCTAATTAAAAACAACAACAACAACATGTATTTGACTTTCAGGAGTCATTTGGTATTTGAAAATATCATCAATTGATTTGGATTGGATTGTTAGAAACTCATCTAATCTCATACCCACATGGATAAACTGTCTTCTTTTTGATTCATGTAAACAAATTGTTTGATTCTTCCTAACCAATCATCCTAAAAATGTATGCACATTTTAGTGCCCATATTGCCATTCTTAGCAACTTAGACTAGCTTTTCTCTTCTTCATTACCATTATTTTCACATCCTTCTTCTTGTCACTAATACTACCTCTATAATGTTTCTCTGGTAAGAAATGTTAAACCTTAGCAGATAAGTAACTCTCTACTGGTAGAATTTCAAGAATCATTAATAAACTAAGAAAGAACTGTTTGTAAATTAGGTTTTGATCCATTCCTTCAAATCATATC
>JAQZBX010011600.1:0-42457 GCA_029593785.1 Cabassous unicinctus | reverse complement strand
AGTGTGTTATTGAATCTCCATATATTTATGGATTTTCATTTTTCCATCCACTATTTATTTCCAACTTTATTCCATTATTTTCAGAAAATGTGTTCTTAATAAATTGACTATTTTTCAATTTATTGAGACATGTCTTGTGACCCAGCATATCATAACTTGGAGAAGGATCCATGAGTACTTGTAAAGAATGTGTATCCTGCTGATTTGGGGTGCAGTGTTCTATATATATTTGTTATGTCTAGATCATTTATCATATTATTCAGGTCTCTGTTTCTTTATTTATACTCTGCACAGTTCTATCCAATACTGAGAGCTATGTATGTAAGTGTCAACTATTATTGTAGAGACATCTATTTCTTCCTTGAATTTTGCCAGTGTGTGTCTCATGCATCTTGGTGTACTCAGGTTAGGTGAATAAATATTTAGTATCATCATTTTTTCTTGTTGAACTGCTCTTTTTATTAATATATAATTACCTTCATCCATTATAACAAATTTTCATGTAAAATCTATTTTGTCTGACATTAGTATCACTATTCCAGTGCTTTTTTTTTTTGTTACTATTTGCATGGAATATCTTTTTCCAACCTTCCCCTTTTTTTTTTCCAATTAAAGCAAGTATTTATTTTATATGAAAAAAAATTACAGAATACTAATCACAGGAATAATTTGCCAGTTTCACTGAGTAATTATCATTCATATACCATAACCACTAAAATTTTACAAACTTTTAACCAATACTGGACAGGCTAACCCTTAGATTTCAATTGTCTACCCTAATTCTTTTTTTATTGTGACATCAATTCTAATTATTAATTCCAGGATTATACAAAATATATTTAATTCATACTAGCACAATCATATTGCATTTACACTTTTGTGCCTGACTTGTTTCACGCAACATAATGTCCTCGAAATTAATCCATGTTGTCATATGTTTCATGACTTCATTTATTCTATTGGCATAATATTCTATCATGTGTATACACAATAATTTGTTTATCCTTTCATCAGTTGATTGGCACCTGGGTTGTTTCCAAACTTTGCCAATTGTGAATAATACTGCTATGAACATTGTTGAGCATATGTCTACTCATATCATGACTCTAAGTTTTTCTGGGTATATACGTAGTGATGGTATTGTCAGGTCACATGGCATGTCTATATTCAACTTCCTTAGGACCTTCCAGTCTGCCACAGTGACTGTACCATTATACATTCCCACCAACAGTGAATTAGCATTCCTACCTTTCAATATCCTCCCCAACATTTGGTTTTCTTACTTTTTAATAATGGCCAGTGTAATAGGTGTGAAATAATATCTCATTTTAATTTTGATTTACATTTCCCTAATCATGAGTAATGTTCCTTTTCATGTGTTTCTTCATCATTTGTAGCTCTTCTTTGGACAATTTATTTTTCAAGTTTTTGGCCCATATTTTAATTGGATAGTTTGGCTTCTTATTTTCGAATGAATGATCTCTTTATATAACATGGATAATAAACCCTTATCAATTATGTGATTGCCAAATATTTTCTCCCATTGAGTCAACTGACTTTTACCCTTTTGACAAAGTCTTTTGAGGTATAAAAGTGTTTACATTTGAGAAGGCACATTTATCTATGGTTTTTTTTTGTTGGTGGTGGTCATGCTTTGGGTGTAAGGTTTAAGAAACTACAACCTAACAAAAAATCTTGAAGATGTTTTCCTACATATTCTTCTAGGAGTTTTATGGTCATTGATTTTTATATTTAGGTCCTTGATCTATTTTGAGTTAATTTTTAAATAAGGTGTGAGACTGGCATCTTCTTTCTTTCTTTTGGATATGGCTATCCAGCTCTCCCAGCACCTTTTGTTAAATAGACTGTTCTCACCCAGGTGGGTGGGCTTAACAAACTTTTCAAAAATCAGTTGTGGAGGTGAGGGTCTATTTATAAGTTCACAATTTGATTCCATTGATCAATGTGTCTGTCTTTTTGCCAGTACCATGCTGTTTTTACCACTGTATCTAAGCAATATGCTTTAAATTAAGGAAACGAGAGTCCTCCAACTTTGTACTTCTTTTAAAAGACATGTTTACCTCTTCCGGGCCCAGTACCCTTCCACATAAATTTGATTATGGGATTTTCTACTTCCCTAGAAAATGTTGTTGGGATTTTTTTGAGGGGGAAGTTTCTTTGAAAATGTAAATCCGTTTGGTTAGAATTGAAATTTTTATGATAGTCTTCCAATCCATGATCACAGAATGACCTAACATTTATAAAATTTCCTCCTTTTCTTTTAACAAAATTTTGTGCTTTTCTGAACACAGGTCTTTTATGTCTTTTGTTAAGATTTTTCCTAAGTATTTGATTGTTTTATCAGCTATTATTATTTTTTTCTTGATTTCTTCCTCAGATTGTACATCAGTACTGTATAGAAATGCTATGAATTTTTGCATATTATTCTTGTATCCTGCCACTTTGCTGAAATCATCCATTAATTCTAGTAGCTTTGTTTTGCATTTTGCAGGATTGTCTAGATATGGGATCATATCCTCATTGAAAGTTTTACTTCTTCCTCTCATATTTGTGTGGTTTTTTTTTTATTTCTTTTTCTAACTTAATTGCTGTAAGTAGAATTTCTACCACAATATTGAATAACAATGATGACAATAGCATCCTTATCTTGTTCATGATCTCAGGAAGAAAACTTTAAGTCTCACCATTGAGTACAATCCTAGTTTAGTTTTTTCATATATACACTTATCCATATTGAGAAAGCTTCCTTCTATCCCTATCTTTTGGAGTGTTTTTAATTAAGAAAGGGTGCTGTATTTTGTCTTTGACTTTTCTGCATCAATATAGTGGATCATGTGATTTTTCTTCAATTTATTTATTTGGTTTATTACACTAATTGATTTTATTGTGTTGAATTCCCCTTGCATACCTGGGATAAAACTCACTTGATATTGGTGTATAATCTATTTCATGTGTTTTTGGATTTGGTTTGCAAGTAATTTGTTGAGGATTTCTGCAAATATATTCATTTGAAATATTTGTCTTTTATTTCCTTTTTCATATTACTTTTATCTTATTTTGGCATTAGGATCATTTTGGCTTCATAGAATTAGTTTGCTAGTGTTCTTGCTTGTTCAATTATTTGGAAGAGCTAGAGCAAGATTAGCATTGGATTGTCATTGTGTGATTGGCAGAATTCAGTGAGTGCAATAAAATATTTGAAACTAGCAATACTGTTATGTGTGTATTAAAGTGGTTTAAAGGGAAAATTTAAGGTTATATATATTATTGAAAGGAAAGGAAAAAAATGGAACATAGAAATGTATAGTATATAAAACTGCATGTGAAATGTGAATATGGGTAAAATTGCATATATAAGAGTTTTTCATTGAAACTGAATAAATTTATGTTAATACCACAAGATTTTATTATCAAACAAAAAATGGTTCTAAGTGAAAGAAACCTTAAACAAAGTACTACATATTGTATGATGCCACTTATATAAAATATAAATATAAATCAATTTATAAAGATGAAATTAAATTACTGCTTTTGTAATGGATAGCAAAGTCTGCTAATGTTTGTGGAGTTTTTCTTTTTGGAGTAATGAAATTGTTCTAAATTTTTGTGCTGATTTTTTGTGCAGCATTTGATTATACTAAAACCCATTGATTATACACTTTGGATAGATCATATGATATGTGAATATATCTCAATTAAGCTGCTTAATAAATAAATAATTGTGCAAGGTTAACCAGAAATAGCAGCAATGAGCAACAGGGAATTAGTTGGCTGTTCTTTTTCTAGTTCCTACAGGTGTGTAGTTAGATGTTTAATTTTAGCTCCTTCTTCTTCCTTTTAAATGTAAGCATTGAAGGTTATACATTTCTCTCTCAACACTGCTTTTGTGGTGTCCTATAGGTTTTGATATGCTATGTTCTCATTTTCATTGGTCTCAAGATATTTGCTGAATTCTCTTGCAATTTCTTCTTTGACTCCTGATTCTTTCTTAGTGTGTTGATTAATCTCCATGTATCTATGAATTTTCCCTTTTTCCATCCATTCTTGATTTCCTGCTTCATTCCATTATGATCAGAGCAAGCATTTTGTATAAATTCCATCTTTCTAAAATTTTTAAGGCTTGTATTTTGACCCAACATATGGTCAATATTGGAGAAAGATCCATGAGCATTTAAAAAGAATATATATGCTGCTGGTTTGGGGTGCAATCCTATATAGATGTCTGTTAGGTCTAGTTCATTTATCCTATTATTCAAGTTCTCTGCTTATTATTTTCCCTTCTGCCTTGATGTTCTATCCAATATTGAGAGTGGCGTATTAAATTCACCAAACTATTATTGTAGAGAAATCTATTGCTCCCTTCTAATTTGGCATTGTGAGCATCATGTATCTTGGGGCACTCATGTAAGGTGCATAAATATTTAGTATAGTTATTTCTTCTTAATGAATTTTTCCTTTTATTAATATTCATCCTTTATAACAGTTTTGCATTTAAAATCTATTTTGTCCAATATTAGTATCAATAGTCCTGCTCAGTTATGGTTATTATTTGGATGAAAAATCTTTTTAACATTTCCCTTTTAACTTGGTTGTGTCCTGTCTAATGTGAGTGTTTTGGAAACAGCATATATAGAATGTTTTCTATCCATTCTATCAGTCTAAGACTTTTGATTGGGGACTTCAAGACATTAATATTCAATATTATCATTCTAAAGGTGATACTTACCCCAATTTGTCATTTGGCTTTCTGTTGTCATATCGTACTGTTGTCTTTCTTTTAATCCATTAATTTACCCTCCCTTATAATCTTTATTTCTACACTCTTTTCCAAGTCTCTCACCCTTGATTTTTCCTTTCAGGCTGAAGAACTCACTTTAATATCACTTGTAATACTTGGCTGTTTGTAACTAACTCTCAATTTTGTTTGTCTGTGAAGACTTTGAACTCACCCTGATTTTTGAAGGAGAGTTTGGCCAGGTACAGAAAACTTGGCTGGTAGTTTTTGCCTTTCAGTACCAAAAATACACCATACCACTTTACTTTCACCTCCACAGCTTCTGATGAAAGGTTGGCACTTAAACTTATCATGTTTCCCTTTTATGTAATGCTTTGCATTTCTCTTGCTGCTTTTGGAATCATCTCTTTATTTCTGATATTTGTCTTTCTGCATTGTATGTGTTTTGGGGTAGTTCTATTTGGATTTATTCTTTTTGGGGTGCATTTTCCTTCTTTGATGTTGATATTTATGTCTTTCTTAAGGGTTGGTATGTTTTCAGTCAGTACTACCTCAAATATTCTTTCTTCCCCTTTTCTTCTACTTCTGGGACACTGATAATGTGAATAATTATGTATTTCAAATTGTCATTCAATTCCCTGAGACCATGTTCCATTTTTTCCATTCCCGTCTCTTTCTGTTCATCCTGTCTTTTCCAGTTAAGATATTCTTTCTTCAAAATTACTAATTCTGTCTTAAAGCAATTCACTTCTTTTTAGGTTTTTCTAATGTTTTTTTTTTCTTTTAATATTATTCATCATATCATTCCCATAACTTATTCCCATAAGTTATGTTACCTTTTTGGAGGTTTTTGAATTGTTCTTTATGCTCCTCAATTATTTTCTTAATATCCTTTATTTTTCAGTCATATTTTCTTTCAATTCTTTGAATTGATTTAGAAGAATTGTGTGAACATCATTGATAAATTGTATGAAATCCTGTATCTCTTCTGGATCAGAACAGTCTATGCAACAAATGATGCTCGGAATACTGTATAGCCATATCCAAAAGAAAGGAAAGGGACCCTTATCTCACACCTTATACAAAATATTTGAGAAAATATTTAGCAATCACATGTCTAATAAAGGTTTAATATAAATGATATATAAGGAGATCATAAAACTCAACAATAAAAAGACAAACTACCCAATTGAAAAATGGGCAAAATACTTGAAAAATCAACTGTCCAAAGAAGAAATAGAAATGTTGAAGAAACACATTTAAAAATGCTCAACATCACTAGCGATTAGGGAAATCCAAATCAAAATTAAATGAAATATCATTTCACAATTATTAGACTGGCTGCTATTAAAAAGTTGGAAAATGGTAAATGTTGGAGAGGATGTGGAGAGATTGGAACACTTATTCACTATTGGTGGAAATGTAGAATAGTACAGCCACTGTGGAGGACTGTTTGGCAGTTCTTAGGGAAGTTGAATATAGACCTATCATGGGAAACAGCAATACCATTGCTATGTATATAACCAGAAGTAATGAGAGCAGTGAAATGAATAGACATTTGCACACCAATTTTCATAACAACATTATTTGTGATAGCCAAAAGTTGGAAGCAATCCAGGAGTTCATCAACTGAAGAATGGATAAAAAATGTGTTTAGTGTACATATGACAGAATGTTTTGCAGTGATAAGATTTGAAATAGTTAAACATATGATAACATGGATGAACTGGAGGACATTGTGTTGAGTGGAGCAAGCCAGACACAAAGGACAAATATTGTATGATTACCCTACAATGAACTCAATATATTATGTGAAATATAAATAAATTATGTGAAATATGAATATGTGTAAAATTGGATATATGAGACTGTTTTTCTTTGAAGCTGATCAAATGTAGGTTAATAATACAACAGGTTAATATCAGACAAAAAAATTATACTAAGTGAAGGAGACCAGATACAAAGTACTACATATTTTATGATTTGTTTTATAAAAAATATAAATATAAATCATTTTATAAAGATGAATTTAGATTACTGGTTATGTAAGACTGAGAAAGGGGTGTGGAGCCTTTCTTTTTGGAGTAATGAAATCATTTTAAAGTTTTTGAGATGGTGATTACAAAACATTATGATTATACTAAAAGCCATTGCTATTTACTTTGGAAAGAACATATATGTGAATATATCTCAATAAAACTGCTTAAAAAAACAAATAAAAAATTGTTCAAGAGTAGCTATAAATAGTAGCTATGTACATCAGGGAAATAATAGAGAGATTGAGAGGTGAGAAATTTTCTTGTTTGTTTGTCTTTTTTTATTATTATTGTAGTTGAAATAATGAAAATGATTCAATAATGATTGAAGTAATGAATGCACAACTATGTGATTATATCAAATATCACTGATTGTACACATTGGATAAGTTGTATGCTTTATTAATATCTATCAATAAAATTGATTTGCTATAAAATATATCTGAACAATACATTTTAAATGGGTGCAAGTTCCTGTACACAAATTATGCCTCAATGAAGTTGATTTTTAAAATCAAACTTACGATGGATGAACTTCATCAAAAGCACTCTAACCCAAAAATATGATACATTATATGATTCTAGATAGAAAAATTCTGAAATGAGCAAAAGTGATCTATAGTGATAGAACAGTATCTTGTGGAGCAGATGCACACTTAATGGCTGGGAGACTTTGAGGTTGCCAATAAAGTTCTTTAAATTTATCTGAATAGTAGTTACATGAGTTGTTCATTTTGTAAACAACCATTAAGCTATATAATTAAAATTTGTGCCCTACTGATATATATATTTTTTATACTTAAATGAAAATATAAAGGTGAAGACTGTGTAGTAGCTTTGCATTGTTTATGAATTCCAAAAATAGTTATTGGAATGTCTTTGTGAATTGTTCTATTCATCAATGTATACTTGAATGTATTAAATTCAGAGGTTTCACTTTTACTTGAATAAATAATGATTAAGGATTTGTTTAGGCCATGTCAGTAGGATATTGAGTCCCTGTTCCCTTGGTGGGTGGAGACTCACAAAGAAATTTCCACTAAAGAGAAGTTAGCTGGAGTTTTTAATACTGGAGTCTCAGGAAGTAAATACACAGGAGAAGAACACAGAGGACTAGAGATGGCTCCATAGACATGGTAGAGGCCCTGGGAGGAAAGGGAACCTGATATTCTACAGTTGACCTTGTGGAGAGAAGAGAGCAGCTGAACCTGGGAAGAAACAAGCCCCAGGGAGAGAGACAAGCCTTATACCAAGTCTACAGCTGAGACCAGAAGAAGCTGGGGCCACACACCTGGAGTACTCATAAACATAATCCACCTTCTAGCTCCAACACAGGGCAACAGCTTTTCTTTTTTTTTTTTTTTGAGCATTAAACTAATAGTGGTATATTAATGGAGAGAAAAAGTAAAGTAACAGTGCTACAAAAATTATTCAAATACATAAAAATAGTTAGACATTTCAAAAATGTTCTTTCTGTATTCAATAGAAAAATAGCAGAAAAATCAATGATAATATAATAGACAAATATTATTAACCAACTTGACCTCCCTAAACTCTTCCAACAAGACAACCACAGCTATCAACCTGTATTCCTTTCCCTCTTACTTTTTTTTTTGATTTTTTAGAATAATTTTTTTTTGATGAGTGAAGTAACATATGCTTTATGGCCTTGTGATTGAAGCTTCTAACCCAAATGAATAGCCTATATGAAATCCAAATGATTTCTGGTACTTTGCATCAGCAGTGCTTTGACTGACTAATACAGAATTTGGTACAGGAGAGTGAGGTCATTCTCTTGCAATTACCAAAGTGCTGGAATGGATTTATTAGTGGGTAAAGGGTGTTTTTTGGAGGAATTCTGAGATGTTTGATGAAAAAGGCATAGATTTCTTTAAAGAGACTGTTCATAGGAATATAGAGGTTAAAGAGACTTTTTATTAGGCATTATAATTAAATGAAGAAAATGTAATTGGTAATTGAAGGAAAGGTAATCTGTGTTTTAAAGTTTCAGAGAACTTAGAAATATTAACTCCTGATGTATTATGGAAGATAGTATTTGAAAATCATGAGTCTGGGCAATTAGCTGAAGAACTTTCCAAAGTAAACTTGGAGAATGCTGCTTGGCTTCTCCTTGCAATTTACACCAAAATGCTAGATGAGAGAGATAAGGTGACTACTGAATTTTTGGGCATAAAGAAACCAGAAACTGCTTCCAGAAATCCAAAGTCTCTGGAAATCATGCCCCCAGATGATAGTGCCCCATTTGAGGACTTTATTTTACTTGGAAATTTTAAATCAAGTTAGAAAATGCAGGTATCTAGGAACACTTGTAGAAAGTCTTAATGTCTGATGGCTTTAACCCCTGATTCCTGCATGCTAAACCAACAAACTTTTTCAAAGAGCTGTATGAACAAAATTACTGCCAACCTGGAATGAAAGGGGCATGGAAGGAAAAGTTTGAAAGAGAAACTATTTCAAGATGGAAACCATGGAAGCTGAGATTTGGAATTAAGACATCTCTTTTGGCCAAGAGAGGAATCCCACTCATGGGTATGGAGAGTTTGAGTTTGCCCCAGCAGTTGAAGAGGGTGGATGTTCCCATCCAATGTTCAGGGAGCATTTTGTCAACAGAGGGTACAGAAAGGGTGGAGCACATTCCCCAAGGATTAGGGAGGTTAAGATTGCTGACCATAGGTCTTAGAGGAGGAGCTTGTCCCTGTTTGTTTAGGGAAGTCCAGGATACCAACTCAATGCTCTGAGATGGTTAGGCCTCTTTCCAAAGATCGGGAGGATGTTGTCTTCACTTCACTGTACTAGGGGGCTAAAGATTCTAACCCAAAGTTTGGGTAAATTGTGACAATCATCTCAAAGTTCTTGTAGGGTGAGGTCTGGAGTTTGGCCACCACCCAGAAGCTTGATGATTTTGGAACCAAGCAAATGGCCATTGGGAGAGCCTGTGGAAAGGGTTGGTCTCAAAAAGACCACAGAGAGAAGAAACCATGACCGTGAGAATGACTCTCAGACTTTGAAATTGAATGGAGTATGCCCAGCAGGTTTGCTGAAATGTAGAGGACCTATGACTCATGTTTCCCTACAAATTTCAACTTTTGCTAATGGAAATGTTTATCTTTTCTCTGTACATTTGTGTATTGGAAGTTGATGAAATGGTTTTTCAGTTTCAAAAGTTGACAGCCAGATGGGACTTTGCCCCAAGACAAACTGTATTTCTTTAAACTGATTATTATATGGTCCTATATTTAGCATTGTTACTGATTTAAGGGTTTTTTAAAATATTGTAATACCTCTTTGGAATTCAGAGGATGGAGTGAAGCAATTACACATTGTTTATGAATTCCAAATACAGATATTGGGTTGTATTTGTAAACTGGTCTTTCCCTCAGGGCATATTTGATTGTATTAAATTTAGCAGTTTCACTTTTACTTAATTAAATAATGATTAAGTCTTTGATTGGGCCACATCAGTAGGATATTGAGTCTCTGCCCTTTTGCAGAGTAAGGGCTCATAGAGGAAATGACACAACAGAGGAGTTATTTGGAATTTTTGGTACTGGAGCCCCAGGAAGTAAATACACAGAAGAGCACCGAGGAATAGAGATAGCTCCATAAAAACGGCAGAGTCCCTGGGAAGACAGAGAGCCTGATAGTCTACAGTTGACCTTGTGGATAGAACAGTGCAGCTGAGCCTGGGAAGAAACACACCCCAGGGAGAAAAATGAGCCTTATACCAACTCTATAGCTGAGAGCAGAAGCTGGGACCACAGAGTCTGAACCCTCACAGGCATAGCTAAAAATCTTGCTCCAACCCATGGCAACAGACTTTGGTGAGGAAAGTAATTTATGCTTTACGGCCTTGTGACTGTAAGCTTCTATCCCAAATAAATACCCTTTATAAAGCACAACAGGTTTCTGGTACTTTGCATCAGCACCCCTTGGCTGACTAATAAAGACTTTTAGAAACTCAAGGAAATGTAAGAGACATCAGAACCAAATACAATGTATTTACAATGTTTGGTTAAAAATATCCAGCTGAAAAACCTCTTTTCAGAGAATTGAGGAAAACTGAACATGGACTATTTTCATTAGATACTAAAGAATCATTGATAATTTCAGAAAACATACTTATAAAATCTTGAAGGATTTATCTGTTTTTATTTATTCCTCAGAAATATTGGATGTAGAAAATTTTCTATTAAAGATCCTTTGCATTAAATAAATATTTTAAAAATTTCATATCTGTAGACTTCAGAATCCCAAGGAGCCTATTCCAGTCAGTTGGTTCCTATTTTTCCCATATATTGTATTCATGCATATGTAATACTTAAAACCTTCTACCTTTGTCTAAGGTAAACATACTATTTAACAAACTAAAGAAATCTATAACTTACAAACTAAAATAGATGTCATTTAATAAAAGAATATAGGTAAATTGCTTGAAATAACTGTCATTTATTCTTCTTTCACCTATTTTATTGCCAAATACTATACCCTCTCCATCCCCTCTACTGCATATTTTTCCATCACATACCATGTTTCTTTTACAAATTGCAATAATTAGTTTTCACTTTCTACTGTAGTAAACATGGACACTTTCTGCTCGAGGTTATGCCCAAAATGATTATATTTAACCACATAATTATATTGAAAGAATGAAGAATTGGTTCTTAAGGTTTTAAGTAATTATCCCATTTCCATATAAGAAATATTCCCAAATAAAATGAGAAAATGTTAACACTTTCAATTAATAATTTGATACAATGACTTCAACCATATTTCATAATTTCTAGCTAAGATACAGAAATATAGTTTGGGTAATTATTGAGCCTACACAAAATTTAACTAAATATTTAGCAAAGCAGATAAGCACAAAAACCAATTTATCATTAAATTTGATCTTTTCCCACGAACTACCACTACAAAATTACTCATGGAAGAGATTCAGAAATTTTTGCGTGTGTTTATTGTTTTTTTCCAAGAGTTATTGTTGCTGGAATTAATTACCACAAAATGTGGTTTCCTATGGCATTGATTTAAATACGAGCTCACACAAACTGCAAACACATTTTACTGCTTATTGAACACTATTCAATAGTTCCCTCAAAATGCAAGTAAACAAATGAAATATGTTTGATTATTTTAATGAAAATATTTCTCTACAAAATCTTTTGATGAAAGATTCAATAGTGTAGTACAGCAAGAAAAAGAATTCCATGTAATGTTGAGAGGAATAAGGAAACTTACTTCATTCATATATGACATAGAGTTGAAAGTAGAAAATCCTAAGAATCTATTTAAAATCACTTTAACCTAATAAGTAATTTTAGCATAGGGATCTGAATACAAATCATCGTACAAAAAGCAATCAGCAAGTAAAAAATAAAATTAAGTGTATAATGTTATTGTTAATGTGATCAAATTGATAGAAGTTATAAAATATGATGTTTAAATACTCTACAACTGAAGCTAAATAAAACATATTGCTGAAAGTAATGTAAGAAGATAAACATAAATGGAAATACACTACATTTTCATGCATTAAAAGACCAATAATATGAATATGTCAGTTATCCACAATCTAAATTGTAGATTTAATGCAATCCCAATTTACCTGATGCCTAATTGGAATATGAATATTAGGGGAAGAATGGTTTAATTTTTTACACATAATCTTAGTTGGAGATATATTTAGTATTTATTGCATATCAGGCATGAATTCATGGAAACTAAATTTCTAAACAAGACCCTATAATATAAAATATTTAGAGTATAGGAGCCTGAATAAATGTACACATCTGGCTTCCTCTTACATTTCCATGCTCATATGTTCCTGAAAATTTGAATGCCAAAACAGTTTTATTTACTTTATTTTTTCCATATACAGTCATTCTGTTTTCCTATCTTTAAATATACTAGGATTTGAGATAAGATCTAGCCTCCATCTGCCATTCATAATTTTTTTAACTCTCTGGGACTAAGAATACAGAGTTGGGAAACTGTTTAGTTTATCAATGAATCTGGTTATAATAATATTATTACAGTTATTTTATGATGGGAACAATCGCATTTATCAAAATGTCAATGGAGACTATTGTATGTGGATGAAACTGGTAACTTCCTTAGATGTGTTTGTAGATAATTTTGTGGTGCTAAAGCAGAGGCCATACAAGGGGTAAACAGGTGATCCCGTGCTATCCAAATCACTTGCTTTAGTTAACCTTATTGTGGCAGTTTGGTATTGTTTATGAATTCCAAAATTAGATATTCAATTTTGTTTGTAAATTGGTATGTTCCTCTGGATGTATTAGATGGTATTATACTCAAAGGTTTTAATTTTACTTTACTAAATCAAGACTGGGGCTTTTATTTGACCACATCATTAGGAAAACTCGGTTTGAGCCCCTGCCTACAGCTAGCCTAGAGCTGTGAGTTATATAAATCATGCTCAAAGACAGGGAAGTAAATACACAGAGAAGCAGAACACAGAGAGTTTAGTTTTGGAAACTGGAGCCCCAGGGAGAGAGCTGAGTTGTTTACCTAATGATTTGCACCTGAAGAGATCAGAACACTGAAGAGCTGAGAAAGCCGAGAAAGAAATAAGCCCTGGGGAGAGAGACAAGGCTTATGCCAGCCTATAATTCAAACCAGAGGAAGCTTGGGCCAAAGAGCTGCAGGAGGAAAGAGGAAGGCTGAACCCTCTCAGACATCACCTGCCATTTATGTTAACATGTGGCAACAGACTTTGGGTGAGAAAATACCTCTTATGGTAACTTGATTTGGACTATTTAGGCCCTAGTAACTGTAAGCTTCTATGCCAAATAAATACCCTTTTTAGAAGCCAACAGAGAACAGTGGAAATTTGTGGATATGTGGTTAAAACTACAACTTTGGGAATGTTCTTTTGGCAACATGGCAGGATAGGTAGTGTATATGGTGTTGGATGTGGGGGGCATTCAGGACAGTACACACCTGGGGTAGGCTTCTAGAGAATTTGTGAGTGTTCATCTTCTCATAATGGGTTGTATCAATCCTGGGGAGTCCTTCTTTGTTAAAAAATAGAGGGGAAGGAGTCTCTCAAGAGCACAGGCAGCGCCTAATTGGGGAAGGACAGAGCAGTGTGTCAAGCCTCCAATATTGTTGCAAGTAACTATGAACCTTGTTCTTCAATGAGTGAAGCCAATTATTTGTCATGGGTCCTGAGGGGAAGGGGAGGGAGGAATAGAATAGATGGAACACGGGGAGTTTTGGGAGTGTTGGTAGTGTTCTACATGATTATGTAATGATGGATACAGGCCATATTAAATTTCATCAGAATTTATAAAAGTGTATGGTCCAAAATGTAAGCCATAATGTAAACCATTGACCATGGTTGGTAACTTGTTTCAATATTTTTATATCAACTGTGAAAAATATACTATCCACATATAAAATTTTATTAATAGGGGGAAGGGGAAAATGGAGAGGATGTTGGGTATATGAAACCCCATATATTCTGTAAATGAAATTTCTGTAACCTAAAACATCTTTGAACAAAAAATGAAAAAAATAAGAAACTGGCAGAATAAACAGAAGACAATGTCACTATGCATACTAGAAATCAGATCTTATAGTGATGAAAGACATAAAATAAAAAAGAAATTTATTTATTTTTAAAAAATATTTTCACTATGTTTTATTATTCCATTTTTTATTTTTTAATATTTTATTTCTTATTTTTAAAACTATCATTATTATTTTATTTTCCTATTATTTGTATTTGTTTATTTCATTGGCTTCATGTTGGAAGAAGTTTTGGATCTCAGAAGGGTGACAACTATGACAGGGGAGGATCATTTGTATGGGCAATGCTGAGGGATGCATGGGAGGAGGCTCACCTGGGCATACATCTAAGGTATAGAAATGTGTTCTAATATTAATGGGGTATTGTCACAGTGGGTAGAGATCTCCACATTAACGGAAAGAGTACCAAATTCCCATCCTAAGGAGCTCTGCCACGTTCTCTGAATGGAACAACAAGAATCGCCTTAGTACAGTGGCAACTACTGAAGGAGGATGATCTGTTGATGGGCCATTAATATTCATAACTGTACTTTTGAAACTTTACTCTTCAAATTGAAACTTAGCCTAGCATTATAAGTGCCTAAGAGTTACCTCCTGAGAGCTTCCATTTTCCTCAAATGTGGCCTTTGTCTAAGCTGAATTCAGCATATAAATGCATTATGTTACCCACAGTGTAGGACATGATTCCCAGGGATGACCCTACCTGGCACCAAGGGATTACTAACAAGCACCAACTAGCACTGTAATTGGAAAAAGAACTTGACCAAAAGGGGACAAAAGGTGAAGACAAATGAGTTTATATGCCTAAAAGACTTCAAAGTGAGTTGGGAGGTCATTCCAGAAATTATGCTTATGCCTGATTCTGCAGGATCTCATTAACTACCAAAGTAAATACTATCTCAAATAGTGGGGCTTGTGAAGGCTCTGGAGACATCCAGACACTATAGTTAAAGCAGATATCTCAGGAGTTTGATGCCTTGCCAGAGGGCCATACTTTGGTATTTATGCTCCCCAGTGTAACAGAGATGGACTCAGTTGTGGTTTCTCTAAACATGGCTCTCTGACCCTTCTATTTGAACCTATAATTAGTACTAGGGTTGATAGTTTACATCCAAGAGACCTAAATATTTGGGCTGTTCATCCACCGTGAATCTCAAAAGAGTTGCAAGACAAACTCTTCAGTTCATTGGACTGACCCAGAACAACTAAAACGGAGATGGTGGTAGAAAATGCCCATCCCTATGAACAGAGAGAGTCTGCAACTACAGGCAAGGTAGTCTAATCCATCTGCCCCAAGGGATTGATGCAAGCCGTCAATTAGAGATGAGGTGGACATCACAATCCCTGAATCCTCAGGCTTGGGGAATGAACTGTGGAGTAAGGCAGACTTATTGGTATTCTACTGTAGACTTACTATTATTCTAACAATGGAAGAAATTATATCATTGATGTTGAGGCAATGGCTTCTGGGGGTTCTGAGGTCAGGGAGAGGAAAAATTAGATGTAATATGGGGAATTTTTGGAACTTGGGAATTGTCCTGAATGACATTACAATGACAGGTACAGGGCATTACATATCTTGCCATTACATGCAAAATTGTGTGGGAGAGAGTGTAAACTACAATGTAATCTATAATCTGTACTTATTGGCAATGCTCCAAAATGTTTTCATCAATTTTAATGAATGTACCCCATTAATGAATAATTTTATTAAGGTTGGAAAATGTGGGAGATGTAGGGAGCAGGGGATATGAGAATCCCCTATATTTTTATGTAAAATATATGTACTCTTAGTATCTTTTTAAAAAATAAAAATAAAAAAATATATATTTTTTAAAAGACCAACAAATTTTGGTACTTTGCATCAGTACCCTTTTGGCTGATTAATACACTTGTTTATATGTTTTTTCTCTTGTTTTGATTTATTCTGGTTTTAATGTGCAATGCAAACATGTAATCCAAGGTAATGCTCACAAATATAGGGAATTTTTTATCCTATCAACACCTTTCTCTACAGGAAGTCCTGTGTTGTAACTAATTTTACTTTCTATATAAATAAGGAATATTCATAATATTGGTTTGATGTTGACATAATGATAAATTGGTTGTATTATATTCACATATTTTTCTAGCTAAAAATGAGTCAGTTTTAAGATCTACATTTAGTTTCACTTCTTGCAGGATATTTCCCTCTGATATCTGCTTTTGTCATTCTCCCTTCCATTTTTGTGTTTGTTAGCCATTGTAGACACATTCCAACCCATCCAAGCTCTGTAATAATATTTTCCATTTAATCCTCATGATCTGATTTTCTTGCACACTCATCTGTAAATATCATAAGTGGGAGGGAATATGCATTTATCTCTATATTTCCCTTGCTTAACCTTCTTCCAGGAACTTATTTGTAATTGATAAATGAGTACAAATAAAGTAATTAATGAATAAGTGTACAATTTAGTAAGAGGTTTTCTCTGAAAAAACTACACTGCAAAGACATTAATTACATTATGGAAAATGGAACTTTCAATCCCTGATTTGAGTTGTTTTTGCATCAGGGCAATATTTTTTATTGTTTTTATAGTTTTCTCTAGTTTCAAACACTGAAAGTTCAAGGTTTTAAAGAACAATGTGCAATTTAAGGTATTAATTTGCCTTAAGGAAAGATATCTGCCATATGGATTCACCTAGATAGATTTCCTCAAATGGGGCTTTTTAATAAATGATTTCTCATTAGTCTTGATAAAATATAATATGTTTCTTTTTATCCTTTTTTCCCTCTTAATTGGGTGAAATTAAAAATTTAAATCTGGAGGTAAAAAAAATTCCAGTTTCCTTCCTGTCCCACTATTGGTACCCAACCTCCCTTATGTGTGTACATGTATAGAGTGATTCTCAGGTTGTGTGGGCTGGTCAGCCAGAAGGAGGATGGTGTATATGTGGGGGTTGGAGTTCAGCCTTAAATGGTGATGAGGTGATTGGGCTGGGTTGAGTATATGGACAGTGTGAAATTAAAACTACTGCTTCACTAACAACTGATAGAAGCAACCTTTCCTAATGATTACTTAAGGTTTCTATTTCCTTAGTTTCAAAACTCCATCCGTCATCCATATGTGGGTTGGAGACATCTCATCTTATGCATAGTAATGAGACCATTAGATGATCTAATCCTTAAATATTAGTTAGATTCTGTTTTTGCCTTTCTCTTTAGAACTAGAATAAACTTGTCCTTGTCACTTAGAATTGCACAGTTAAGAGAAGATTGATCTAAAAGTTGCCTATGCTTATTTAAAGTAAAATCCACACCGACCACTGCCATTGCATGGCCATTTTCTTACATGAGATGTGTGACCAAGAATGTTTTGAAACAATGCATGGTCACCACAGACTCACCATCTATCTTATGAAATCTCATTTAATCTACCTCATTGTACTAAGCCAGAACCCACAAAAATTGCATGAAATTCAGCACAGCTTTCAGCTCAGGGAGACTGATTAGAGGAAATTTGGTTCTTTGGTCTTTGCTGGACTAGCCCTTGCTAATAAACTCTTTCTTTCTCCCCATGAAATCCTGGTGTCACTGTATTGGCATTGTGCACATCAGTTAAAATGACTCATTTGAGCAATATCATTTGGTGACATGGGTGGGACTGGGGCCATAAAACTTCTGCTCTAAGCTCTGTGGCAACTTTGGGGCATGGGATTCTAGCCCCAAACCCCTGTGGCCACCTAAACCAATTAGTCTAGGGGCTCAACAGTTGGAATTCACTATTACTACCTCGGGTTTTATCAGCACTACAGCTAAGTTTTATTTTCAACAGAAGAACCATTCTGGAACTATACATCTTCTGTGTGAATAACTTTATAAATCATGACTGCTCTTTTGCCAAAGTCTGTTAATAGTCTAGTTTCTGGTTGTTGCTTAAGGAATGTTGATTAAGATTTGTTTCATTCATCATGATTGATCAAATTCTCTTGTTTATCAAGTACAGACCTTAGGCTTATGAGTGTCAGTCACAGAATTATTCACATTGATTTGGTTTCCTGTTTGGTCCTCTGAGGTATTGTTTTATGAACTTATAAGATTTTTTAAGGCACTAAGAATCATAATTATGGGAAATGTTAATAGCACTTTCAATAATTGCTGCAACCTCTAAATTCTATATTAAATAACTGGTTTATATTAAATTATGAACCAATGAAGAAGAAAAAACTATATTTTATTGTATTACTGTTTAACCTCACTAAAAAATAGAATGCAGAGAAGAATGACACACAGACAGGTATCTTAAAAACACTATTTGGCAGTTAGAATTACTTTCTAAGGGAGAAGAAAAATAGTATTCAATAACGTATGTTCAATATTTCATGTACATGTTTCAAAATAAGAATATGAAAAAAATGTCATATGATTGAGAGAAACTATAATTCTCAAAATCTGACAGCTAAAAACAGCTCTGTTTAAAAGTCAGGAAATTCTAAGTCTCATATTAAACAGAAATTGCTTGACTTTAATCCAGAGAAGGATCTTTCACTGTTTTATTAAAAATTTCCCTCTGCTTCTCCTCCTCCCTGTGCTGGAGAACAAGAGAAGGAAGTCTCCTCATCTCTTTCTCAGAGCAGGTCATATCTAGCACTCCTTTATCTCCTAGTCAAGAAGGAATGGTCTCCCCAGCTCACAACAATCAGGACTCTGAATTTGTCTAAGAAGCTGCTCAATCTCAGGTGGGGCAATTTTCTTTGAGACAAGTTCCAACTATAATTACTGATCAAGGTAACTCAAGAAAATGTATCTATGTACCCACACCTTTCTCCACTACAGGATTATATAAAGGGAAAAATAATATGCATTCTACTTTTGTTACTCATAATCCTAGCTGGGTAGACATCCAAGCACATTTGAATACTGTCCTCACTCCTGAAGAGTCAAGGATGGTTCTCAAAAAGATAGGCAAAATGCTAATAAACTACATAACTTAAAGCCTAACAGTCCATTCCAGCTGCAAGGATCTTTGACAGTTTCTTCAACAGAGCACCACTGAACTCCAAATAAACAGGAAGTTTGAATCAAGCTAGGTTTCTATAAAGGGTGGAAAATTGTTGGAATGCACAAAGGAGTCCTGAAACCTAAAACTTAAAGAAGGTTCATGAAATTCAACAAGAACCGAATAAAAATCCTGCTGTTTTTCTTGAACAACTATTTCCAGCACATAGACAGTATACTAACGTAGATCCTGAAAATCCAGATAAAATGAGAATAATTAAAATGACCTTTATTACTTAGAGTGCTTCAGATATAAGACAAAATTACAAAAACTAAAGATTGGATTAGGAATGTCTATGTCACAATTGGTTCAAGATTGCATTCAATGATTTTTACAATCGGGACCAAATCCTAGAAAAGCATGTAAAACATCAAGTTGCCTTGTTGGAAGCAGCCATCAGCCAAGGTTTACCTCAGTTGAAACAAAACTTTACAACTCAAGGAAAGAGAGATGAGGGGTAAGACCCCCAGAGCCCCCAATGACTAAACCAAGGTTGAACCATCTCTTAAAGCCACAACAATATGCCTATTACAAGCAAAAAGGCCACTGGAAGCAGGAATTCCTGAATCACCCACAGTGAAGGGAGATCCAGACACATTGCAAATCCAAATATCAAATGCCTCAACTTGCTGAGGATGAGAGTGACCAAGAATGATGGCCCTGGGTCATCTTTCAACTTTAACAGCCATATCACCATTTCCCACCAGGAGCTCCTGGTCTCTATATTATTGGAACAAAGATTCATAGCATTTCTAATTGACAGTGGAACTACCTACTCCAATTTAAATAAATATAAAAACAGAGAATTGTCTCTCCAAAAACAGTTTCAATAAGTCAAAAATCTGGAGCCACAGAAAACAAACTTTTTTAAATGCCTCTCTTATGCCAGCAATGAAATACTAATTTAAAACAAATTTTCACTGTATAATTGAGAGTTATATGCCTCTGCTTGAATAAGACTAAGTAACCAAACTAAATGCACAGGTAACATTCTCAGCAAACACTGAACTTTGAAGTTCCTCTAAACCAGGACTGTGCCCTTCAGTCTGCCATACTGCATCTTGGAGAGTAAGTTCTATTTGAGATATCTGAAGACATCCTTTTAAAGATAAAGTCAGAACCATGGGGTGATGGAAAGCCAGGAAGTACCAGAACTGCAAAACCAAATCATGTAAAACTTTTGCCTAAATTAATTCTGATCCAAAAATAAAAAGGGGTGGGGGGAGCATTGGCTTACTTCTAGAAAGTCAGAAAATGCTATTGTGGCATTTTGAGATTATTTTTATGAATCCCAAAAAAATCCCCCCAAAAAAGAAAGATTATGTTTGTAAACATAATCAGTGTGTTATACCTTTTAATTGTATTAAATTCAAATATTTTAAGTTTACTTTCTAAAATAACTTTAGGGCTTTTGATTTGACCATGTCAGGAGGGTGTGAATCAGGGTTGATTACTTGCCTCATTAGTGGCCTGACATAAATGGACACTCACTCAAGAAGATATATGGAAGAGGAGAGAACTTGGTCATTTTGGTCCTGCCATGTGACAGTACGGAGAAGGTTCAAACAGCTAAAGACCACTAGAGAGCTGAGCTATTCACGTGATAGTTTGCAGCTGAGCAATTGAGCAGCTGAGCAAGCCCAGACAGAAACAAGCCCTATGCCAAACTACAGGTGAGATTGGAAGAAGCTGGGCCCACAGAACCTTAACAGGAAGAAGGAAGGGGAGATCGGCAGAGATCACCTGCCACCTTGCTTCAAAACATGGCAGGTGAATTTGGTGAGAAAGTACCTCTTTTGTTACTTTGAGTTGGATTCTTTAGGGCCTTGTGACTGTAAATTTCTACCCCAAATAAATACTCTTTATAAAGGCCAACATATTTCTTGTACTTTGCATTAGTACTACTTTGGCTAACTTATGCAACTATGCTATGCTATTCTATTAGAAAATATAAATGCAAAACAAAACGCATTCTTTTTTTTTAATTTTTTTATTTTTAAAAGATACTTAGATTACATAAATGTTACAGAAATTGTAAAGGGCATTCCCAGATGCCCTGCTCCCCACAACTCCCACATTTTCCCAAATTAGCAACATCTTCATTACCGTGGTACATTCATTGCAATTGATAAACACATTTTAGAACATTGCCACTAAGCATGGATTATAATTTACATTGTAGTTTATACTCTCTCCCACTCCATTCTTTAGGTTATGGCAAGATACATAATAGTCTGTATCTGTCATTGTAATATCATTCAGGATGTTTCCCAGGTCCCAAAAATGTCCCTGTGTTACACCTGTTTCTTCCTCTCTACCCACAGAACCTCTAGTGACCTCTGCCTCCACTTCAATGATATATCTTCCATTGCTAGAAGAATACCAGTAATTCTCCTCTAGTCCATCATTCATTCCCCAGTCTTGAGGATTCCAGGATGGTGATGCCCACTCAAACTTTAATTGAAGGCATGCTTTGATCCCATATGGCTGATGGATAAGACTTTATTGCTTGCAGTTGTAGACACACTCAGTTTCTTGATATGTTGGTTATCGATCATCTCCTCCTTGTTAGTTGTCCTGGGTGAGTCCAATGACCTGGAGAGTAGGTGTTGCAACTCTGTTGAGGTTCAGGGCCCAATTGGCACATGGACAGCCCAAGGAGTTAAGTCTATTGGATGTACACCTACTAACTTCAGTACTAATTATAAGTACAAATAGAGGAACAGCCAGCCACGTGTATGGAAAACACAACTGAGTTCAAATCTGTCACACTGGGAAGCATAAATTCCAAAGTAGGGCCCACTGGCAAAGGACCAAACTCCCGAGCTATCTTCCCTGACTATAGTGTATGAATGTTTCTAGAGCTCTCAGGAGCCCCACTATTTTGGGTAGTATCTACTTTGGCTTTCAATGAGATCCTGCTGAGATATGCGTAACTGTTAGCTCTGGAATGACCTCCTGACTCACTTTGAAGTCTCTTAGCCATGTAAATTCATTTTTCTTTACCTTTTCCCCATTTTGGTTAAGGTCTTTCTTTTTTCCAGTTGCATTGCTTATTGGTACTTGGTAACAATCCCTCAAAGTCAGGGACACTCAGCCCTGGTAGTCATGCCCCATGCTGGGGGGAAGTTATTGCATTTATATGCTGAGTTTTGCTTAGAGAGAGGCCACATTTGAGCAACAAGGAGGCTCCCAGTAGGTAATGCTTAGGCACCCTACAATACTAGGCTAAATTTCAATTTCAAGAGCAAAGGCTCATAAACATAGTCATCAATATCAAGTGCCCATTTATGGATCATCCTCCTTCACTAGTCATTCCCCATGTATTTGGGGGATTATTCCCCCTCCATTAGAGAAAGTGGCAAAGCTCCCCAGGATGGGAATTTGATATTTTTTTTTGTTTTTTGTGTGAAACTCCACCCACTGTGGCAAAAACTCATGAAGATTTGAACACATTTATATGCCTTATATGTATGCCCAGGTGAACTTCCTCCCATGTATATCCCATTACTGACATCACACACCACTGATCCTCCCCTGCCACATCTGGAACCGTTCTGTGATACAAAACATCTTAAATTAGTCAAATAAAATTAATGAGAAAATGAAATAATAATGATAGTTTTAAACAGGAAATAAAATACAGAAAATTTCAGAAAAACTAAAACTAAAATAAAAATTGTGGATATTAAAAAATAAAGAAAAATGTTTAAAAAATTTTTTTTTTTACTTTTTGCCTCTCATCGCTGCAAGATCTGTTGTCCTGTATTTACAATGATATTCTCTACCATTTATTCCTCTGGTGTCTTAATTTTTTTTCTCTTTTTATCTTCAAAGGACGTTTAGGTCACAGTAAAGTCACATACAGAATACAGGGGACTCCCATTTACCCAACATCCTCCCCCTTTTTTCCCTTCCCATATTACTATGCTTTTTATATGTGGATGATACATTTATTACAACTGATGTAAAACTATTGAAACACAGCTAAAAACCATGGTCAATGGTTTATAATATGGTTTACATTTTGGACCATACACTTTTATAAGTTTTTGGTGAAATTTTACATGGCCTGATACCATCATTGCAAGATCATGTTGAATACATCCATCACCACCAAAATATACCCTGTTTCATCTCTTCTATTCCTTCCTCCCCCTCTTCTTGGGGCCCACAGTGACCACCAGGCTTCACTTTTTGAAGGACAAGATTCATAGTTACTTGCAACAACACTGAGGGCTTGACACAGTGGCCTGTCCTCTCCTATTAGGCACCACCCATCCAATCTAGAGACTCCTGCTCCTCTGTTTGAGAACATAGCAGGCCTCCCCAGGATGGGATACCAATTTCCTACTGCTGATTATGTGGGTCTCCACCCAATGATACATCACACAATGACAAGATGATCATTCACACTCTCCCTAGAAGCCTGTCCCAGATGCATCCTGTCCCAAATGCACCCCCAGCAGGGCAATCGCATCTTTAAATCCTGCTACTTTACTACCTAACAATCAAGAGGGGCCAATCCATGATTGCATACAAAAATTGAAGAAGTCTACTCCAGCTCACCTGATCTCACACGTCACCGACTGGACCACCCAGACTTAGAAATGTTCGCCAAAGAAAGCATTTTCATGAACAAAGGACATTAGAAAGCTCTGTATGTCTAAACTTACAGGATGAGCTTGAAGGAGAAGCGCTCCCTCCAGGTAGTTCTGCACAACGTGCAGAAATCATATACTCATGAGAACTTTACACTTAGGGAAAAAATAGGTAAATATCTATACAAACTTTAAATAACTATTTTAATAAGTTATCTTTATAAATAATTGGGTTATTTTATCTATAGAACTAGAATAAACTGTTCTGGTCACTAGGACATGCACATTTAAGGGAAGATTGACCTAAAGGTTAAATTTGCTTATTTATGTTAAAAATCATACCGATAGCTGCCATTACACTGCCATTTTCTTACATGTGATATATGACCAAGGAGGTAAGACCCTCCTTCTACCTCACATAATCTCACTCCATCTGCCTCATTATACTAAACCAGCCCCCACAACAGTCACATAAAAATCAGCACATCTGATTTACCTTTATGTTAAAGAAACTTAAGTTTCAAGGCCTTGTATTTACACAGGATCCTTCCAAGATCATATCTTAATTTTGTATTTATACACAAATAAGGGCAGGAAACTCATCATTTTACCTTGAGCAATTTACCTTTTTGTCCAGCTCCCTCCAGATCATTGCCCTGAAGCCTCTTGCTTTGGGGGTTCCCAAAACAGCACACTCAGGCAGGATGTTGCCCCCACTCAGCCATTTTCTGCTAGGGAGTTGGTGAGCGCCCGCTTTAACTGATGCCATCTTTCCTCATTTCCAGGGCAGACATCTTAATGATGTTTATTCTTCCACTCCATAATTACAGAAAATTATTCCATTTATTTAGGTCTTCTTTGATTTCTTTTAAGAATATTGTGTAGTGTTTTGTGTACAAGTCCTTTTCATTTTTAGTCAAGTTTATTCCTTTGTATTTGATTCTATTATTTGCTTTTGCAAATTGAACGGTTTTATTGATTTCCTCCTCACATTGCTCATAATTGTTATATAGAAATGCTACTGATTTTTGTGTGTTACTATTATTTCCTACACTTTACTGAAATCATTTATCAGCTGTAGAATATTTGCTGTAGATTTCTCAGGGCCTTCTATGTATAAGATCATGCCATCTGCAAATAATGAAATTTTTGCTTCTTCCTTTCCAATTTAGATGCTTTTTTATATATTTTCTTTCCCAAGTGATAAAGCAAGTACTTCTAAGTCAAAGTTAAATAAGAGCCATTTCCATCGGCATCCTTGTGTTTTTCCAGTCTTAAAAGAAAAGACTTTATGATTTCACCACTCAAGATGATGGTAGCTGTGAGTTTTTCATATATACCCTTTATCATGTAGAGGAAATTCCTTTCCATTCCTATCTCTTGGAGTGTGTTTACCAAGAAAGGATGCAGTATTTTGTTAAATACTTTTCTATGCATTAATAAGGATGATCATGTGATTTTTTTTCTTTCAGTCTGTTAATGTGGTGTATTGATTGATTTTCTTATGTTAAAACATCCTTACATACCAAGGATGAAATCTACTTGTTCATGATGTATAACTCATTTGATGTGTTGTTGAATATGATTCTTAAGTATTTTGTGAAGGATTTTAGTATCCAGGTTTATTAGAGAGATTGATTTATAGTTTCCTTTCTTGTGGTGTCTTTATGTGGCTTTGGTATTAGGGCAATATTGGTATCATAGAATGAGTTAGGCAAGATACCTCCACTTCTGCTTTCTGGAAGAGTTAAAGTAGAATTGGCATTAGTTCTTTCCAGAATGACTGGTAGAATTCACTTGTGAAACCATCTCATCCTGGGCTCTTCTTAATAGGGAGTTTTTTGATGACTAATTCAATTTTGTTACTTGTGAATGGTCTGTTGTGTTCATTAATTTCTTCCTTTGCTAATGCAGGCTGCTTACTTATGTCTTTCTAGAAATTTGTCCATTTTATATAATTTATTCATCTGGCTTGCATACAGTTTTTCTTTTGTTTATTTTTTTATTTTTTTATTTATATATACACTTTTTATTTTTTAAAGATACTTATATTACATAAATATTTCATAAAAAATATAAGGGATTACCATATGTACTGCTCCCTAACCCTCACACATTTTCCAACATTAACAACATCCTTCATTAGACTGGTACATTTGTTCCAATTGATGAACACATTTTCCATCATTGCCACAAAGTGTGGATTATAGTTCACATTGTAGCTTACACCCTTTGCTGCACTTTTAGGTAAGTGATGACAAGATATATAATGGCCTGTGTCTGTCATTGCAATGTCATTCAGGACAATTCCCAAGTCCCAAATATGCCCCTATATTACCCTTATTTCTCCCTCTCCCTCCTCTCAGAACCTGCAGTGGCCACTGCCTCCACATCAATGATAAAAGTTCTTCCATTCCTAGAATCAGAATAAGTCTATAGTAGAATACCAGTAAGTCTACTCTATCCATTGTTCAATCTCCAATCCTGAGGATTCTGGGATGGTGATGCTCACTCTGCCTCTAGTTGTCAGGTGGCTTAGATCTCCATTTTATAAACCAGCCATTACTCAATATAGTGTTTTACCATCAACTATATATTTCCACACTTTTACAGTAAAGCTAATTAAAACTTTTACACACATTAAATATCAGTAGTCCATCTCAGTCCTCTCTTTATCTCCTTTAATTATCCACCACATATCACCAAGTCTTGAAGATATTTTCCAACGTTTTTTTCTAGAAGCTTTATGGTTCTTTCTTTAATATTTAGGTATTTGATCCATTTTGAGTTAATTTTTGTATAGGGTATGTGGTAGGACTCCTCTTTTCTTCCTTTCTTACTGATATCCAGTTTTTTCAGCACCTTTTCTTGAATGGGCTATTCTGTCTGAGCTGGGTGGGTTTTCCAGGCTAGTCAAAAATCACTTGACCATAAATATGATGGTCTGTTTCTGAACCATCAATTAGGTTCCATTGGTCTATGTGTCTGTCTTTATGCCAGAACCATACTGTTTTTTCCACTGTAGCTAGGTAATATGATTGAAAGTCTTGAAATGAGAGTTCTCCATCTTTGCTTTTCCTTTTTAAGATGTGTCCGGCTATTCAGGACTCCTTACCCTTCCAAATAAATTTGATAATCATGTTTTCCATTTATTCAAAAAATGCTGGTGAAATTTTTATCAGGATTACATTGAATCTTTGTATCAATTTGAGTAGAATTTATATCTTCCAATTATTTAGGACCTTTTTTTAACTTAACAATGAGTTTTAGTTTTCTGAAAGCAAGTGCTTTACATCGATGGTTAAGTTTATTCCTGATTATTTGGGTTTTGACTGTCATATTTTAATTTCACTGCTCTTTTGATATTTTTGTTACTTTTATTGATACAATCTTCACTTCTAGACTCTCTTCCAGGCCTCTCTATTCTGTCTTTTTTTTCATGCTGTAGTACACACTTAAGTATTTCCTGCAAATCAGGTCTCTTAATTACAAACTCTCTCAGTTTCTGTTTATCTGTGAATATTTTAAACTCACATCCATTTTTGAAAGATAATCTTGATATAAATAAGAATCTTGGCTGGAAGTTTTTTCTCTTGCAGTATCATAAATATGTCATACCACTGTCTTCTTGCCTCCATGGCTTCTGGTGAGAAGTCAGCACTTAATCTTATTCGGTATCTCTTATATGATATACATTGCTTTTCTCTTAAGCTCTCAAAATTCTCCCTTTGTCATTGGCATTTGACATTCTGATTAGGATGTGTCTCAGAGTTGGTCTATTTGGAATATTTTGTACAGGAGTGCATTGTGCTTCTTGGACATGGATATCTATGTCCTTCAATACGGTTAGGAAATTTTGTACCATTATTTCTTCAAATATCCTTTCTGTCACTTTTCCCTTCTCTTCTCCTTCTGGGAAACCCATGACACATATGTTTGCATGTCTCTTGCTGATTTTTAGCTCCCTGAAAACTTGTTCAAATTTTTCCAATCTTTTCTTCATCTATTCTTTTGTATGTTCACTTTCAGAGGCCATTTCTTCTAGCTCACAAAGCCTTTCTTCTGGTTCCTCAAATCTGCTATTATATGATTCCAGTGTATTTTAAATTTCATTTATTGAACCTTTCTTACCCATAAGATCTGCTATATTTCTATGCATGCTTTCAAATTCTTTTTTGTGCTCATCCAATGTCTTCTTAATATCCTTAATTTCTTTAGCTATCTCATTGAATTTGTTTAGAAGATTTGTTTGAACATCAATGATTAGTTGTCTCAACACATTTATGTCATCTGGAAGCTTATCTTGCTCCTTTAACTGGCACATATCTTCCTGTTTCTTGGTGTGGATTGTAACTTTTTTTTGGTGTCTTGGCCTCTGACTTAATAGAATATTTACTCTGGGAGCAGTTTTTCTCTTTATTTTAAGACTTCCTTCCCTTTCTCTCTTGCTGATTTTGTAGGAGAAATAAAGGATGTAGTTGATGCTGTAAGCTATGGAGTTTCAATCTGGCCTGATTGTTCCAAGGACCCTGAAGCTTCTACCAAATTTCTCCTTTTCAGGGGTAGGGACAGAGACAAAGATGTGTGGAATAATCCAATTCATGCAGGTCTAGACTGTATATTCACAGAGAGACGGATGAAGCGTCATGTCCCCTTCTCCCCTGCCTGGGGTGGGGATGGAGCTGCAGGTGTGGGCAGCAATCTATGCAGTGCCAGTCCAAAGTGACCACAGTTGCCCTGGTAGACTTCTGATTATTCAGTATGTGTCAGACAAATGTGCTTGCAGTTATTTGGATATGATGATTCAGGGCCCACCAACTTCCTCCCTGCTAGAGGTGAGGCTGAATGCTAGGCTAGACCCGCAGGCCTATCTGGGTGAAAAAAAACTGGTCTCTATTTTCAATGTGGTTTTCAGTCAGCCTGGCTTCCCTTCATGCTGGAGCTGGAGTCAAAATGGTGACCACTGGCCTCTTTCTGACTTGGACAGGCTCAAACTTTAGCCATTCTTATGGTTATACTTTAACCACTGAATTTACTCATCAGTCACTGAACTCAGTGGCCAACCATCTCTCTCCCTGGTTTTGGGGAAATGGAGCTTCCAATTCCTGACACAGAATAGCTCTGGGGTTGACTTGTGTTGCCAAAGTAGGATGATCACTGATCTCCATGGTGTGGCCTGTAGTTTCCCATAGAGGCTGATGTAGATCCCTCAAGCTTCCTCTGTGGCCAAGGTGGGCCAGGGGCTTAGCCTAGAGTGGCAATATGATCTAGATGGAAAGAAGACATTTCCTACCAGCACTGTGATTTTCAGTCAGCCCCTCTTCCCATCATGTCAGGCATAGATAAGATGGCATGTACTGGCCTCTTTCTGAATGGACATGTTCAAACTTTAGCTGTTCTTAGGATTATACTTCAGCCCACTGAATTTACTAATCAGTAGCTGAAATTGATGCTTAGCCATTTCTTCTCTCCCCATTTTTGGGAAATGAAGCTTCCAATTCAAGGCACAGAACAGCTCCCAAGTTGGCTTGTGCCTCCAGTGGAGGATGGGCACCAGCCTCCGTGATGTGGAGGGCTCTACTTACAAATCTTCTCTGCATATGGGCAGTTTCCTCCTTCAGTTTTCTCAAGGATGTTGCAGGGTGCACTTCTGGTATTGTGGAGCCTCAAAACAAGTGCTTTAGTTAGTCCTGGGTGAATGCTAACTGTCCTGTAGCAGGAGCTGGTTCTAGGAGCTCCTTACTCTCTCAACATCTTGCTGGTTGTTTAATGTATTCTTTTCTGTTATTAATTTAGAAAATTTTCACTTAAATTTATACATTTTTGGACAAGGGAGTAATTATTAATAATTTTTACCAGAGTGTTCTGATTATTCAGATTGGTCAAAAATGAAGAAATATGGAGAGATATCCCTGTGAAGTCTTTTGTTTGCAGTCCTGCTCAATAAAATGTCAAATTCATATGTGTGAATTTTGAAATATTCTCTTAGATAATCCTGGAAAATTGATTTGATCGTCGTCATTCTTCTTCTGTAGCATGCAATAATATATCTGTTTAGATGGTATTTATAAAATGATCAAATAATAGTTCACAATTTTAACCCAATTAGTGAAAAATATCATCAACTATATAGCAGGTTTTATTTAATTATACTAATCAAATTATTTGTACCACAATTTGGTCTTCTTAATAAAACCTATAGCGGAGGAGGGGCAAGATGGCATCAGTTTAATTGAGCACTCACCATCTCTCTCGCAGAAGAAGGCTGATTTGGGACAGGATCCGGCCTGAGTGTTTTGTTCTGGGAGCCTATGGTGTGAGAACCTTAGGGATATCGATTTGGAAGGAGCTGGACAGCGAGGTGGTTTGCTCAAGATAAAATCATGATTTTTCCCCAGCTGGAAATTGTGGATGCAGATGGCTAAGCCCCACCTCAAGGCAAAGGGCAAGGGTGAGCCCTGACTCTGGCTGGCAACCCGATGAAAGTGTGCATTCTCTGAGAGTAGGAGGGATATGGCAGAGGGTGGAGAAGGGCTTCCTTTCTGTGCATTTGGCTGCCTGGACGCCTGTGCAGCTTTTGGGAGCAAACCAGTAGGTTTGAAAGTGGTGCCAGGCTGAATTATAGTGGGGGACGTTAATACACCATTATCACCATTAGACAGAACATCTAGACAGAGAATCAATAAAGAAACAAAAACTCTGAATAATACATTAGTGGACCTGGACCTAATAGACATATACAAAATGCTACATCCAAATATAGCAGTGCATACATTCTTCTTGAGTGAACATGGATCATACTCCAAGATAGACCACATGCTAGGACTCAGAACAACACTCAATGAATTAAAAAAGACTGATATTATACAAAGTAATATCTCTAACCACCATGGAATGAAATTGAAAATCACTAAAGGCCAGAGAACTAGATTACGCACAAAGATATGGAAGCTAAACAACCCACTCTTAGACAAACAGTGGGTCAATGAGGAAATCTCAAAATAAATCAGTAACTACCTCAAAATGAATGAAAATGACAAAACAACATGTCAAAACCTATGGGATGCAGGAAAAACTGTATTTAGAGGGAAATTCATAGCCATAAATGCATATATTAAAAAAGAAGAAAGAGCGAAAATTGAAGACCTAACTGCACACTTGGAGAAATTTGAAAAACAACAAAAAACTAACCCCGAAGGAAGTAGAAAGAAGGAAATAGCAAAGATTAGAGCAGAACTAAAGGAAATAGGAAATAAGAAGGCACTTGAAAAAAGAAACAAAACCAAAAGCTGGTTCTTCTAGAAGATCAATAAAATTGACAAACACGTAGCCAGACTAACAAAGAAAAAGAGAGAGCAGATGCAAATACACAAAAGAAGGAATAAAGAAGGGGATATCACTACTGATCCCAAGAAATAGAGTATCAAAGAGGATACTTTGAAAAATTATATGCCAACAAGAATGATAATTTAGAGGAAATGGACAAATTCCTAGAAACTCACAAGTAGCTACCATTGACATAAGAAGAAATTGATGAGCTCAAAAGTTCAATTTAATTAAAGAGAAAGATTCAGTCATCAAAAACCTCCCAACTAAGAAGAGCCCAGGACCAGATGTCTTCACAGCTGAATTCTACCAAACATTCCAGGCATAGCCAAAACTAATTATTCTTAAGCTCTTCCAAAATATAGAAGTAGAAGGAACATTGCCTAAATCATTCTAGGATTCTAACACTACCCTAATACCAAAGCCAAACAAAGATACCACAAGAAAGGAAAATTACAGACCAATTTCTCTAATCAATCTAGATGCTAAAATCCTCAACAAAATACTTGCTAATCACATTCAACAAAATGTCAAAAGAATTATACACCATGACCTAATAGGTTTCTTCCCAGGTATGCAAGGATGGTTCAATATAAGAAAATCAATCAATGTAGTACACCACATAAACAGATTGAAAGAAAAAAATGCATGATCATCTCTATAGATGCAGAAACCACACACAACAAAATACATCACTGTTTACTGATAAAAACACTGCAAAATACAGGAATAGAAGGAACCTTTATAAAACATGATAAAGGGTATATATGAAAAACCCACAGTTAACATCATCTTCAGTGGTGAAATCCTAGAAGACTTCTCTCTGATATTGGGAAAAAGACAAGGATGCTCACTATCACCACTCCTATTTAAGATTGTCTCAGAAGTACTTGCTTGGGCACTAAGGCACAAAAAAGATATAAAAAGCATCCAAATTAGGAAATAAGAAGAAAAAATTTCATTATTCATAGACAACATAATCCTATATGTAGAAAGCCTTGAGGAATCTATGACAAAGCTTCTGG
Organism: Cabassous unicinctus; assembly: GCA_029593785.1. NCBI lineage: Eukaryota > Metazoa > Chordata > Mammalia > Cingulata > Chlamyphoridae > Cabassous > Cabassous unicinctus. The sequence continues at coordinate 10,096 of JAQZBX010011600.1, read as the reverse complement.
AACTAATAAAGGAGTTCAGCAACATTGTAAGCTATAAGACAAATGCTCAAAAATAATTAGCATTTCTGTACACCAATAATGAGCAATCTAAGAAGGAAATCAAGAAAAAAACACCATTTACAGTAGTAACTAAAAGAATCAAATATTTAGGAATAAATTTAACTAAAGATGCAAAGGACTTATATACAGAAAACTACACAACACTGTTAAAGGAAATCAAAGAAGACTTAAATAAATGGAATAATATTCCCTGTTCATGGATTGGAAGACTAAACATCATCCAGATGTCCATCCTACCCAAACTAATCTACAGATTTAATGCAATCTTAGTAAAAATCAACACTGTGTTTTTTAAAAATTGGAAAAGCTAACTACAAAATTTATTTGGAAGGATAAGAGGCCACAAATCACCAAAGACATATTGAAAAAGTAAGGGAAGTTGGAGGAATCACACTCCCTGACTTTAAAAAATACTACAAAGCTGCATTGGCAAAAACCACATGGTATTGGCACAAGGATAGACACATTGACCAATGGAACCGATTGAGAGTTCTGATATAAATCCTCACATATACAGTCATCTGATATTCAAGAAGGCCACCAAGGGCACTCAGTTCAGAGAGAATGGCCTCTCCAAAAAGTGTTGCATGGAGGACTTGATATCCATATCCAAAATAATGAGAAAGGAATATCGTCTCTCAACTTATATGAAAATCAACTCAAGATGGATCAAAGATCTAAATATAAGAGCCAAGGCCATAAAGACCTTGGAACATAAAATAGGGAAGCATCTACAGGACCTTGTAATAGGAAATGGTTTCATGAACTTAACACCCAAAGCATGAGCAGCAAAAGAAAAAGTAGATAAATGGGATCTCCTCAAAATTAAAATATTTTGCACATCAAAGGACATTATCAAGTAAATAAAAAGGCAGCCTACCCAATGGGAGAAAATATTTGGCAAGTGTATATCTGATATGAGTGTAATATCCTGCATATTTAAAGAATTCCTACACCTCAAAAAGGAAAAGACAAACAACCCATTTAAAAAATGGGAAAGTGACCTGAAAAGACACTTTTCCAAGGAAGAAATACAAATGGCTAAAAAGCACATGAAAAAATGCTTGACATCTGTAGCTATTAGAGAAATGCAAATGCCGCAGTACCAACTAGACACCAGATATTGCAGTGATAAAAGGCAAAATCTCAAAAAAATGTTTTTATTTTTTTAAAATTTCCCCATTTTTTGAGTAACCCAATCCTTTAATTTTATTTTATTTTTAGTTTATTTTTAAGTTTTCATGTATTTTATCTCTTACATTTAAACATCATTATTATTTCATTATCCTAATAATTGTATTTGGCTATTGTATTGGCTTCATCATTAAAAAAGCTTTGATTCACAGAAGGGATACAACCATGGTGAGGGAGGATTGTTGATGGGGGTGTCAGGGAAGGAGCTGGTGCATGGGATGAAGTTCACCTGAACATGCCTAAAAGATATATAAAATTGTTCAAATGCTCAAGGACATGGTAATAGTGATTGGAGATTCATTCAATAAATGAGAGATTACTGAATTCCCATTCTGTAGAGCTCTGCCACATTCTCCAAGGGAGCAGCAACAGTCCTCCAAGTGCCGGGGCAGTGTCTGGCAAAGGAGGATGATCTACTGATGGGCTTTTTTTATTGATGACTAGCCTTATGAGTCTTTGGTCTTCTTTTTATTTTAAGATTTTTAAAATTTTTTTTAAAAGATGCATAGATTACATAAATGTTTCAAAAAATTTGTAGGGATTACCATGTGCCCCACCTTCCACTCCTCCAACAACCTCCAACATAAACATCCTTCATTAGAGGGGCACATCACCTGCAATAGATATACACCTCTTGGGGCTTCATCACTAAGTAGGGACCATAGTTCACATAGTTCTGCATGTTATATGCTGGTATAAAATGTCCTATATCTGTCATTGCAATGTCACTCAAGATAATTCTTAAGTCCCAAAAAAGCCCCTGTATTACACCTTCTTTTCCCTCTCCCTTCCCCCAAAGTGTCCGGTGGCCACTGGCTCCACGTTAATGTTGTATTACTTCCATTGTGTGAATCACAATATATCTATGACAGAATACCAGTAAGTCCACTCTAGTCCATAGCTCTTCCCTCAATCCTGAGGAGTCTCAGATTGTGATGTCCACTCCACCTCCAAGTGAGAGGGGGCTTATATCCCAAAGATAAGATGGATGGGATTATCCTGCCTGCAGCTGCAGACTCTCTCCATTCCCTTGGATGGCTGGTATCCATTATCATCTACCAACCAGGTGTCCAGTGTGAGTTCATTGAGCTGTAGAGTAGGAGTTGAATCTCCACCGAGATTCTGGAACCAGCTGGCACATGGACACCCCAAAGACTCCCATCTATGGAAGTACACCTACAAACTCCAGCACCACATATACGTTTGAATAGAAGGTAAAGATGGACCATGTGCAGGGAAGACATATTTGAGTCCAACTCTGTGACTCTCAGGAGCAAGGATTCCAAAGTAGGACCACCTGATAAGGCATGAAACTCTGGGGTTATGTGCCTTGATATAGGATCTGGGTATCTCCAGAGCCCTCAGGAGTCCCTCTGTTTGGGGGTGATATTCACCTTGGAAGCCTATGAGGTCCTATTGAAATGTACATAAGCGTTACCTTTGGGATGACCTCCCAATTCGCTCTGAAGCCTCTTATCCATATGAGACACATAAGTAAATATTACTTGTGAAAGCCCAAATTTTCTGTTCCTTTGTCAGAATGAAAAAAGCATTTCCGTTCAAATCCTTTCAATTTATATGTAATCTCACTTCCTTGCAACACAAAATTTGCATGACTTGTAAACATTTACTTCTCATCTCAAGGCAAGTATTCTTATCTTTACTATGTTACATACAGGGTTATCTTTAATGTCAAAACAAATAAAATAAAATGATACATAACATGAATTTTCCAATGGAAGGGAAATGAAAGTTAACTGAGTATGTCTCTCATTTACACCATATATAAGCCTTGTGTTGACTTTTTACTCTGTACATCATTGCTTTTGAATAATGTAAACATGAATTATCTTCCATCAACCAATTATGTAATTAATGTTCTTCTGTATTATAATCTATTGATAATGTGAAACGTTCAACCATGTCTTTTGATAAAGCAAGTTATGAGTTGCTTGTACTTATTTCCCTCAAAACTGATTTTATGGGCTTTATATTAATAGTATGATGATGTTCTCATTTTTGCTATAACAATGTTTTGTTCTCCCCAGTTAAAAATACAATCAATACATTTCAACCTAAAACGTAATATGCAGGTTAGTTCATGCCTATTTTGGTAACAGAAAAGCCTTAATTAATTTATGAGAAAAGTTACAACTTTGTTGTAAATTACAGAAAAACACAGAAAATAAAAGCATCTTCAATAACTCATCACACTCTTTTATAAGAGAGAACATAGTAGAACAAAAACAAAATTAATTCTCAGTCCAAAAATATTTTTTTTTGCTATTTATTTTATATTTCTGAGTTCACCATTTTCTTTTCCAATTACAATAACACATAGACACACGCTCACAAAATTCTTGCTGAAGCCAACACAGATTGGCACTGTATCTATGAATTGAAGTCTGTGTATTTACATGAAAATAATAAAATAATTATCAGAATCCAGCTCATTTCATCTGTAGTATATTCCTGATTTGCTGAGATGATTTCTATAATATTTGGCTGAAACAAACAATATTTCTTTATTATCTGTAAGAAATATTCATTATTAAAAACATTCTGTTGTTTTAAATTGCAATTACTTTTATACACCTAATGTATAAAATTACTTAGAATAAAATTATTTCATTATTTTCTCTCTTAAAATGCTTTTATCTACCATGCACTGTCAGTGACTTACAGAACACACAATCAGATACATTCACTAAGTTTTGTAAAAATAATGTGCTTACTATATTTTGTTTCCCTTATTCCTTCTTGGAAGGAATTCTTAATGAAAAATGGGTTAATGGAAGTAATAGTTAATATGATATGCTACTGGTCAATAAATCTTGACTATAAGCAGATATTTTCCATGATGCTTAAAGTAACATGTAGAAATTTCTTCTGCAGCATGAAACTTTAATGGGAGATTTTATAAGTTAATATACATGGTTGTTTGGCAGAACACGGGGGAGAGTAAAAGCTTGAAGAATTCAATCAAGTTAAAGGAAAAAAAGAGCATTGCCTATGCAAAGAGTTGACAACTATTGTTTTTTTTTAGCCATTGGAAAATATGTGGCAGAAATAAAAGATTGCTGGCAAGGGTCACAGCTTATATTCATGCAGAGTTTTCTTTTCTATGTCTCAGCTCTGACTTAAATAAACATATATACAATTTACTTATTTACACATAGAGAGGGGAAAGTGCTTTAGAGATAAAATAGGGGGGCACTAATTCAATTGGTGTGAAATTTAGAACTAAGATTTTGACTAAATAAAAGTGCGATAAAACCACATGACTTGTAACCACTTCCTTGCATATTACATCCAGAGGTAACACAGTATTCCTGAGAGAAGTTTCTTCAGAGCCTCCTTCACATCCCTGTTCCTTAATGTATAGATGATAGGATTTACGGTGGGAGTCACCATGGTGTAGAAAAGAGAGATAAACTTGCCTACATCCTGGCTATAACTGTCACTTGGCTGGAGATACATGTAGATGGTGGTGCCATAAAAAATGATCACCAAAATGAGGTGGCAGGAGCAGGTGTTCCAGGTTTTATGCCTTGCCCCGACTGCTTTGATCCTTAGAACAGCTTGGGCCCATGAATTCATAGGAGAAAAGGATGAGTGCTGGAGGGGATAGGATGAAAAGGACACTAATGACAAAAAGCACCAATTCATTAATGGTGGTGTCTACTCGAGCCAATTTGAGGAGACATGGTACTCCACAAATAAAGTGATCCAATCAGTGGTTGCCATGGAAAGGCCACTGCAAGGTGAATCCAAGAACTGGCTGAACCAATCATCCAGGACATGGATGCCAGCTGCTGACATAGCCATGTGTTCATGATAACAACATAGTGTAAGGGTTGGCAGACAGCAACACAGTGATCAAAGGCCATCACAGCCAAAAGGATGCACTCTGTACATTCCACGGCTAGAAAGACATAGAGTTGGACCAAACAGCCTCCATAAGTGAAGGTATTCTCTGGCTCTTGCAGGTTAGGGTCTGAGGGACAAGGCTAGTGGTTATGCAGAGGTCCAGGAAGGAGACGTTACTTATGAAAAATTACATGGGGGTGTGGAGAGGAGGATGCAGTTATGAGGCAATGATGATGATGAGGTTTCCCACAAGGGTAACGAGAGAGGAGAAAATAATAAATACAAAGAACACAGCCTCTATGTGAGGGTGGTCTGAGAAGCCCAGAAGGATGAAACTCACCAGGGGACTGTCATTGGCCCTTCCCATACCTCTAGGGGGAACAACACCTGCTAAGAAAAATGAGAAGATTGAAACAGTTTATGTGAGAATCAAAAAGTGTAAGAACTGAAAGATCATGGAGACCTACTTTTCCAAACTACTCATTATTCCCTTAATATTGTCCATTTACTATCCAGTCAAATGCCTCATCTTATTAATTGAAAATCATGAATAATTTCAATTCCAGTGTTTGCTGGGAACTCATTATTAAATCCTGTCAAAGTGAATATTTGCATGAATATCTAGAAATGTGCCATCATTTACTATTGAAAATAAGTGCTGTTCAAAATGAAAAAAGAAATCACCATATTCATGGTTTTTAACTATGGAACAAAATCTGCATGTAAAATCTAATACATTTAGGTTTTATCCTAGGCACAAATGAGGATAGGAAATCTTCCTCATCTTGATAACCCATTTAGACTCTCTTTATTCACTGCTTCAACAGGGCATTAGGAGAACTGACCATTTAATAGATTATGTGGATGACTCACTTGTAATTATAAGAAGATCCAGAGAAGTCAGCATTGAAGCTATGCCTAGAAAATGGTATTTGGAGCCCAACTGTAGAGAAAACTGAGTGAAATAAAATATTTGTCTTTGAAGTGGGAACATTGAAATGTAGCTACAGGCTTTTGAGCAGAAAAAACAGTGATATTTTCAAATTCTATTTTAGAAATATTGATCTGGCAGTTGTATAGAGTGGATTGAGGAAGACACTGATGTCAAGGTTTCAAATATTTTATATTTCAAAAGTTCTACTGAGAAATGAATGCATTATAAACTTAGGTTATATAGTGTGAATAGATTAATAATCACCAAAATAGCATGATTAATTGAATAATGACTTTTAAATGGAAAAGGGAATATGATGAATAATATGATTCCATTCTTCCAGATGAGAATGCAGGAAAATGTAAAATGACAGAATATATTTCTCATTCTTGAACATTTTTGCCTGCCTTACGAATTCTTGCAATTCAAAATTTGTTTCACCCTCCCTTATAGATATGTTAGCCAAATGACATTCTCTTCTGCTGGTTTTGAAATAATAGCTTGTGGTTTGGATGAGCTGACTGTGTCTAGTGTGCATATTTGAATTCCCCACAGAGCCAGATGAGCTGTAATTCCCCCCATTGGACTTTGCATGACATGTTTATGCTATCTTCATGATGGTCCCAAAAGGTTTCCTCTATCTTTCACACATTTGCCTGTTTGTCCCTAGAGTTGAGAATATGTCCACTAAACATGCATAGTAAATGCAAACATTTTAGATATTGATGTAAGTCCATAGAAGTTAATGATCAAAACCACATTCATGTAAGTGAATCCAAGCAAACTCACTATTCCAAAAAAGACTTAAATCAATACCAGATGAGAAAGAGATTATAAATAAAGGAAGACTGCATGAGAAATACTAAAAATGGGGATTCTCTTTATGTTTTCTTAGAATAACAGTTAATAAATTTGTATGTTTGTGAAGGGAGAGATAGTAAAATTTAAAAATTCTATGGTTTATATAGTGAAGTACTTTGAAAATCAGCCTAATACTCAAGAAATGCTTATGGTCTTTAATTATAGGTGGGACATATGCAACTCATGTTTCACGACATCTTATTTGTGTAGAATGATTTGGGAAAAGAAGGAAAGAAGGAAGGAAAGGAGGGCGGGAGGGAGAGAGAGTGGGAGAGGGGAAGGAAAGGCACAGATAAAATGGCAAAAGTAAGGATCAAGGTTTGATGTCCTAAAGTCCATGCTCTTTTTCTCTACAGCTCATTGTAATTAAACCTCACAAAGCAACCAGAGTTATCTTTGTCTCTCAAATATGACATTTCCCTTTGAATGATTCCTGGCATTTACATGAAAAATATGCACTATCCATAAGGCATTCAACACCCTTCTTGTGCTGGCTTATGCCATCCCTACATCCACCACCATCCCCCACACATCTAACTTATCATTCTGCCATTCTGAATGGTTTGCACTCCCCCTACTTGTCCTTTCACTCAGTCATACATTTCCTTAGGCTTCTCCCTATGAAAAGGTATTCTCCCACAACTCCTATCACATGAAAAGCACCTCCTCCCTTTTCAAGACTCCATACTGGTCACTTATGTATAAAGCCTTCCTTGACTCTGATCAGTCATCACATGCCCCACACCTCCAACCAGGTAGGATTTACCAATTCTTATCTTATAAATCCTTCATCCTGAAACTACTTCTATCACAGAAACTATTAGATACTACTGACCTAAATTTTTGCATTTGTATATTTCTAATATACTGTAATCTTCTTCTTAATGTGACAAGCCATATTTTACAGATTTTATTAGATGTAATTTGTGTGGAATCTGAAGCATAGTAAATGATAAATGTTTGCTGGGTAAACTAAGGCATTTTGATTGCCCTATTTTCTACAGCCAAACTCTCTCTTGGGTCTTTCTGTACCGAGGATATGCTACCATTATTTTGTTACACTCCAACCTTGCTTATAACTCAAGCCACCTGCCGGCTGAAAGCCTTGGAACATGCTGAAAATCCATAAACATGTCTTATCTCAATTTAAAGAAATCGAATATAAAACTGATGTTTCTTTTGGTCTACTTCATTTTCCAGGTGTGTTGTTCCTTCTTGTCTGTCCTGCCTTTTGGTGAAAGTACAAGACCAATGTACTTTCGGTAGATTCTCAGTATCTGTTCATGTTTTTAAAGTTTTCCACCTGAGCAGGGAAAGGCTTGATTTGATTTATAAACAATTCTCCTCTCCAGTGCACATTCTGATTTATGCTATCCAATCCCTCAACTTGCTGACTCTTTAAGCATCAATAAAATGCAATCACATCTCTCTGAGGAAACTGACAAATGAGACTACAATGTTAATAAAGTCAATAATGAATGATCCTCTAGAAAACATTTTACTCTTTCTCAATAAAATCAAGCCTAATAATTCATTTTGGTGACATTGTACTTACAATATTCCTCCATTTGAGATTGCAGAGAGTCCAGAGTACAAAGGCTTGCAATGACATACAGCTTGACTTGTATAACTGTATGATAATTCTGATAATATATTTTTACAGAAGGCTGCCTATCACATTGAATTGAATACTCCAGCATGTTGTTTGTATCTTCCTATTTTTCCCTTCATGTAAATATCTATGCAACTATTTATGTATCTATGTAACTATGTATCTATATATCTATTATCTATCCTCTGTGTATCTAAGTTTCCATATCTATTTAGCTCTATCTTTCTATCTATCTATCTATCTATCTATCTATCTATCTATCTATCTATCCATGTCTCATCTCTCATCTCTATGTCTTTCCTGTAAGAGATGACTTAAATTGAAAATATCACTCAATTATACTAATGAGTTGCAAGACACTACCTTGCACTTAGGAATGGCAACAAAAAATTGCCACATCCACATAAATGAGGAAATAAAATCTTGAAACCAAAATAGTTTAACTTTCTCACACAACATTTCATGGTACATTAATGACAAAACAAATCCAGCAGTGTTAGAAAACCATAAGTTTGCTACCTCAAAAACTTTATAAATCCATTCAAGACAGAAGTGTACTTAAGTAATGCTAAATTCAACTGAAGTCCTATTACCAGGGCTATATTAATGTGTTGGTATTGTCCACCTCTTCAGAAAGCACATTATATAGCATTTTCTTAGCTTTGTGTATCTGTGTCAAATCTGATCCTGACACAACAGGCAAATTATCTTCAGAACAATGTCTGTTGAACACTCATATTTTTCACAGGAGCAAATCCTGAAGAAAATGCTATAGTCATAATGAGATTTGGGAGAGAGGGGGATCTAGAAGTGGGCAGGATCCCATTATGGCAAGCTCATGTTTATTCACATTTACTAAATCTGCTGGGGTAACCTGTGTCCCCAGCAGTCAATCAGCAGAGGAAGTAACTTACCTCAGGGGCTCAAGCCGAGAGAACAGATATACATATTTTCCTAATGTGGAGTATTCTGCTTTTGATACAGCATCATCCTGGAATGTCTTACTTTGTAAAGAAAACCATCAGACCTCCCAACATAAAAAATAAACAACAACTTGTCTGTGTTGTCTCCTTCCTCCTTTCCACCAGGTACAAGAAAGAACATCTATCTCATCCTTTTAAAAGCTATTCTTTCCATCTGTAACTTGGATTATATGCATCATATAACTCCCTATAACTATCAAAGTCTTTATTTCTTAGTGCAAAGAAATTTCATAATAAAATCATTTAGAGGTTTATTTAGATTTACTGTCTCTTTTGTCATCTTATTCTTCTCCCCCAAACCTTTAAATGCTGGATTACAGATACATCAATCCAGCATCCTCTTATCATGATTTAATTTCTCCCTAAGTGAGCCCATCTGCTAATCAGGACATTGATTATGAGAACATTCCTCTAGTGAGGACCAGATCCTCACATTCAAATTTCAAATGGACATCTCTACTTTAGAAGCACTGTGTTCAAATCTAAGTTATTGGTTTCACTATTATGTTTCTCCTACAACAAATGGCATCATCATCATCCCAATTTATGCAAGGTAGAAATTTAGGCCCATCATGGATGAGA